>PVKE010016856.1:0-31502 GCA_004027555.1 Craseonycteris thonglongyai | reverse complement strand
TGTCTCTGTTTCTCTCTGTCAAAAATCAATAAAATAAATCTTAAAAAAAAAAAAAAAGAAGGGGGGGGTATTTTAGGAGTAAGCCCTAGATCCACACCAAAGGAAATACTAAGTTCTGAGAGTTTTTGATAACAATTTTAAGACTGATTTTAGGTCTAACAGAATAACCTCTGTGCTGTATTAAGTAATGAACTTGGGCTAAAGAAAAGAGACTCTTATCACTGAATATCCAGAAAATATACACTCTAGAACTGGAGGATCAATTTATAAGTGAACAAGTAAGAATAAACAAAGTATCTAGACATTATTATAAGGGAAGATTTGCTGAAATGAAGACTCTAAAGTTGAGATTCTCAACCTAGAATTCATGGGCCTCCAAGTGTCTGTGGAGGGAATTCAGGTGGTCTGTGAACTTGACCTAATTTTCACAAAATTTTAATTTAGTAAAATTTAGCACTGGAATTTAGCATTTCCTTCAATGATGAACATAAACAATAAGCAATATTAATAGCAGCAGTACCTATAACCAATAGAGATCACAGGTATGTTTATATCATATTAAATTTACTGCAGATATAAAAATTTTATCTACATTCACACATCCATAGTTCAAAATTCTGTGGTTTTTTGACCCACCACTGGATGTTGTTACTTAATATGTTAATATAGAATTACATTTATGACTACATCACGAAGTTGTTTTTGAAAAAAAAATAACAGTGTTTTAATATGTTTGATTTTTTTTATTATCCTATATACATTGTTTTATGCATTTAAAAAAAAATATTTTGAAAAAAGGGTCCAGAGACCTCAGACTTCCTGTAATTGTTTGCTAGCGCTGCCATAACTAAGTATTGCAAACTGGGTCGCTCTGTAAAGAGCAGAAATTTATTGCCTCGCAGTCCTGGAGGCTAGAAGTCTGAGAGTAAGGTCTTGTAAAGGGTGGGTTTCTTCTGAGCGATGTAAGGGAGTATCATTTCTGTGCTTCTCTCTCAGCTTCTAGTAGTTTACTGGCCATCTTTGGCATTCCTTGGCTTCTAGATGCATCACTCCATCTCTGCCTTTATCCTCACACAGTACCTTCCCTGTGTGCCTATGTGTCTTTAAAATTCTCCTTTTTATAAGGACTTAGTCATATTGGATTAGGGGGAGCCCTAGTGACCTTATCTTAACTTATAAGACTCGATCTCCAAATAAGGTGACATTCTGTAAAGATTATCTCCAATTACGGTGACATTCCAATATATTGGGGGTTAGGACTACAACTTATCATATATTTTGCTCCATAAGATGTACTTTTTTTTGCCCCCAAAAGTGAGTGGAAATGTCTGTGCATCTTATGAAACAAATATTGCATGACAGAATATGATGTGTATTACCTGACCTGTCAGTGGTAGAGACAGCTATTAGATGAGGAAGTGGTAGGCCCACAAAACCCCCCTGGGGACACTTAAATGTCCCACTTTGCTGAATCTCAGAGCATCTGGTCAGTCTGCCTCTGCCCATCACCTGGGACCTGGGAGAGTGCAGAGCTGCCTGACACTCCCAGCTACAACTGCTGACCTGTCGAATCAGCTGAGGCTAATAACGGGTATGAGTGTAATTTGCCAACTGCCAATTGCATTTGACACTGGGTGGGGTCTGTGCCAGTAGAACTTCCTCCACTGCCAACCAGCTAACTGCCAAGGGAGAAGTGGGAGGTGGGGGAAGTGGAGCTTTTGGAAGGTTAGAGGTACTTTATAATCCCTTAGTTCCTATTCTGTAATGCCCTGGTCTCACACCATCTCAGTGCCAGTCTGTGGTTCTAGAAAAATGGTCAGTTTATGCAGGAGACTGAGGTGGCTGGTGTTGTGCAGGACAGTGAGGCTGTTGGTGCGTGTTGGAGGGAATAGTGCGCTGTTGGAAGGATCAGTAGGTGGGCACAGGCCTTCCTTTAGCTACCCCATGTGTCTACTCTGGCCTGTACCTGCTTGCTGTGCATGGGTGATTCCCCACCTGCAGACTACGTCCTGAGGGCTTCTTAAAAAACCAGCTCTATTAGTGCTTGACTAGTTTGGAGCACATATTAGTGAAGCTACAAAAAAGAGTTTTAAAGAAGTGAAGACTCATCTAGTTGTAATTCCAGCCAGCTGCAATCTCTTGCCATTTTCATCAACAAACCATTTGAAGGCTTTATGCAAGAAGAGTGGGACAAATGGATGGCTGCTGGTAATCGTGATCTGACAACTACTGGATGAATGAAGAGGCCCACTATTACTCAAGTCTGTGAATGGGTTAAAACATCACGGCACTCAGTAACGGACAAAATCGTTGCACGGTCATTCAAAAAATGTGGCATTAGCAATGCCTTAGATGGAACTGAAGACAGTATCATATATGAAGATAGAGAGAAAGTGGTATCAGTGATTGTGAGCAACTGAGCTTCGTATATTCTGACACTAGCGATGATGAGTTCTTGGGGTTTCCAGAAAACTAGAAGAGGGCTTGAACCTTAAAGTCTCTCATTTGTTAACAACAGTGATGATGGTTCTTAAGACTGCTACTGACCTCACATGGTTGAAATGTTATTGTGCTATATTTTATTAAATATATTAGTACACCATTTGGTTTAGAATATTTTTTCTTGTTTTCCTCCTCTAAACTTAGGTGTGCCTTATGGTCAGGTGCATCTTATAGTGTGAAAAATATGGTATATTGGAAGTTTGTAAAACTTCCAAAATGTTTTTGGTATTCAAAAAGGTAAGAGCTGGCAATGGTGGGATAGCTCAACAGGTTGAGTGCTTACATTGCAGCTATGAAGTCGGGATTGAGTCCCAGCCCATGTAGACCCATATGTTGAACTGCAGCATGCTTCTCATGTAGGAGGCCCCCAGTTCGCAGCAGGGGTACCCCCCATGTGGGAGGCCCCTGTTTCCATTTCTGCTCTGCGCATCCCTGCATCCACCTCTGTGGAATGGAACTACGTCAAAACTAATGGTGTACGGCTGTGGGGCTGCTCTGGGCCCTCCCCCTTCTCTCTTTCTCTGTTTCTGTCTCTCTCTGTTAAGTAAAATAGATCTTAAAAAGAAAAGAAGAAGAAAAAGTTAAAAGCAGTGCTCTAAAGCTAGGTCAGAGGAGGAGAGGAATCTGATAATACTTAAAGTTTAGTAGGGCCGGTCAATAGAGAACATGACCTATTTACCTAGCCTGCATAGAATTTGTTTGCTGATATTTCCACCTGCAGGCAAACTATTCTCATACTTTAAAATGCTGACTTCCCAGTGAACCCTGCGGGAGAAGAGTGATACCACCAGAGAAGAGAAAGGAAAGAGACTGTAAATTCCAGGCACCCAGAGTCAGGAGGGGAAATCCCAACTAATCTCCCCAGGGGGTGGCAGCTGAGTAAATTACCCAGCAAGCAGCTGTAACACATTACACTGCAATTATCTCCAAAGAGTTCCAAGGGCATGTAAGCAGATAAAGATAAAAGGCTGCACTATTAGAGGAAGAGCTGCTTCCTTTGCAATTTTACAGTGTTTGAGGAAATGGACCTTATAGGACAGCCATCTCTTTTGGTAAGCCTTAAAGTACAAATAATCTCCTAGATATGAATGGGTCTTGTGTCTGAATATACTACCTATACGTAAGACATGCAAAAGAATTACATGGAGGAAATTAATATAACGATCTTATCAAATCAATATGGTACTTATGGAATGAAATCTGCCAAGAGTTTCCATAGTAAATATTATTATAATTGCCTATTTAAGTGTTGATAGCTAAATATACAAATAGAAAACACTTATTAAGTGCTTATTACATGCCAGGCACTGTATTATAATTTTTACGGGAGATTATCTCAGTCCCCACTATAATCCTAAAGTTAGGTATTCGTTATTAACTCCATTTTCTAGAAGGGAAAGCTGAGGCTCAGAAAGTATAAATAGCTAAAACGCTAACTGTTATCACTGATAGTAACTAATGGAGCCAGATATTTAATACTCATTTTTTAATTTGCTAATCCTTTTCAATACAAACACATCGAACTTGTGATTTTTAAAATAACCTCTTTCAATAATAGAAATCAGTATTTAAAATTTTTTTCTGCAGATTCAGAGAACCTTTAAAAAGCGTTATTATTTATATCAAAGTCTCAAAATTAACAAATACAACCATTTATCCAATGCAAATTTTATGGAATGGGGAAAGGTAATTGTGTACTTAATTACCTCATTCATTTGCTAGAGAGCAAGTAATTAAGTATATAGGTATGTATAAAGTAGAATAGCTGTAGCTCTCATATACCTACTATTTTTCAATGAGTAACCAATTAAAAAATAAAGTACGAAGTAATATAGGAACAATGTACATTTGTACTATGGCTTCCAGTCTAAAACAAAAAAAACAATGTTCACATAATGTGCAAACTAAGTATTTACTAAGCCTCCTCCCTTTCTTTCCAGGATATTATACTCTAATTACAGGGTCAAACAGACATTTACTGTCTTATGCACTTCCCCTCAGCATTTTGCCATTCCTGGCTTACATTCTCTAGTTTAAGTGTGACTGGGCTGGAAAGCATGAAATAAAAAGGGCAGTGATGTACTCATAAATGATTAACAACCCATTTTCTGGGGCATAAAAGGTCTGATTTGTACAAGTAGCCTATTTTTGTGTTTCAATAATTTCATAATGTTCAGTTTCAATCTACCAATGGGATGTCACTGAATTCAGAGCTTGTAAGAATGTGCAGTAGCATACTATTATGTTGTGCTGCTACCTTACAAGTAAGATAGACATAAATAGCTTCAAGATCATAGGCAATATTAAAATGTAGTAAAATAACAGGGAAGTTGTGAATTTTGAGTATTTATTAGCTTTATTTTTAATATAATTTAATTGTGAATCTATGTAAGGTATTTTTATAACAGCTTTTTAAAAATATAATATGCATAGCACAAAATATAGCCTACACTTCATTTCTCTTAGTATATTCACAGAGTTGTACCATCACCATTACTATTTTATATTAGAACATTTCATCACCCCTATCCCCCAAATTCTGTGTTCATTAGTGTTCTCAACTTTTCTCACTGTCCATTTTGTCCTCTTCCAGTCCCTGGCAACCACTAATCTAGTTTCAGTTTCCGTAAGTTTGCCTACTCTGGAAAATCATATAAGTGTAATCATACAATAAATGTTCCTAATATTGAATTGTAAAATATGTTTTAAATATATGTGTGTTCGTGTGTCTATGAGGGCTGTTCGGAAAGTATCCAGCTGTGTAATATGAAAATATAGGCATTTATGGCTGAATTTTTTTCTAGACAGCTCTTGTGTACATACATAAACACACACACACACATATATATACATACTATGCATGTACATTTCCAATTGATGTGCCTTATTTTTCCCTTGCTCTTTACTTATTGCGCTGATTAGAACCTCTCGTTCAGTGTTGAATAGAGATAGTGAAAATGGTAATCCTTGCCTTATTTCTGATCAAAGAGAAAAACCATTCACTCTTTCACCATTAAGAGTAAAGTTTGCCACAGATTTTTATTTTTAGTCTGTTAATACAGTGTAATGTATTGATTGATTTTTAAATGTTAAAATTGCATTGCATTATGTAATAAAAATTATAGTCATAATATATTCCCTTATCTATATATTGTTGAATTTTATATGCTAAAACTTTGTTTAGAATTTTTGTGTCTATGTTCATGGCATTTTGAATTGAAGATTTCTTATAGTGTTTTTTTCTGAACTGTGCATCAGGATAATGCTGGCTTTATAGAATGAGTTAGGAAGTTTTTCTTTCTCTTATTTTCTGAAGAGTTTGTGAAGACTTGGTATTAGATCTTCATTAAATGTTTATAGAATTTATCACCTAACTCATTTGATTTCTTTGTGGGAATGTTCTTAGTCATCGATTTAATTTCCTTAATAGATCTAAGGCTTTCAGGTTTACCTATTTCTTCTTTAGTGAATTTAGTAGCTTGTTTTTGTAAAAACAAAAATATGTCCATTTTATGTAAATTATCAAATTTAGTGAAATAAAGACTTTTATCGTGTTTTGTTATTATTTTAATGTGTGTAGGCTATATGATTGGGTCTTACTTTTTATCCAATCTGAAAATTTTACTTTTTCACTGGTGAATTTTGATCATTTGCATTTTATGCAATCACTGCAGTGGTTGATTTTCAGTCATCTTGCTATGTACTGTTTGTCACAGGTCTTTGTTCTTCTCCACTTTTCAGTCTGCTTTTGGATCGCGTTTTTTCTGATTTCATTTTTTTGTCCCTTATGTGCTTATTGACTACAACTCTTTGCTTTGTGTGTGTGTGTGTACCTGTGTGTATGTGTGTGTTTGTGTATGTTTATATTTGTATGCTTGCTTTAGGTTTTATGGTATATATACATCTCTAAGTTATCACATATATTCAACTAATATTACACTCCTTCATGTACTGTATAAGAATATTACAACAGCATATGAGGTCTGACCATTAAGTTCATGAACTCATCCTAAACAAAGTGCTACACACTTCATTGATGAATATCACTATGATCACCTATGCAGTACTCCACTTGGGAAGCTATGCACTAGCACCAGTGCCTAGTCTACCCTTCAAAGCAATTTAAGAACTCTTTTTCTGGAATGGCCATCAGAGCTGTCGTTGTATTACCCTTGATGTCCCGAAGGTCATCAAAATGTCTTTCTTTTAATATTTCCTCTATCTTCAGGTAAAGAAAGAAGTCCTGGGGGCCAGGTCAGGTGAGTAAGGATGATGCTCCAATACAGTTGTGTGTTTACAACTGGCTAAAAACTCCCTCACAGACAGTGCTGTATGAGATGGTGCATTGTTGTGATACGAGAGCCATGAGTTGTCGGCAAAATGTTCAGGTCATTTTCATCTTTTTAACGCAGCCTTTCATTGTTTCCAAATACTGTAGTCAACTTGGTTTGTCCAGTTGCTACAAATATATAATGAACAATTCCTCTGATATCAAAAAAGGCTAGCAACATCATTCTGATTCTTGATTTGGACTGATGGAACTTTTTTGGTCATGGAGAATTGGCTGACTTCCATCGTGCACTTTGACTCTTTGTTTAAAGGTCATGTTGGTACACCCATGTTTCATCACCAGTGATAACATGGCCCAAGACATCGTCTTGCCTCTACAAAAGGTCTTGGAAAATTTTGACTCTCCTATCCTTTTGTTCATTGGTGAGCTCCTTCAGGACCATTTTGGCACACACCTTTTTCATGCCAAGATTTTCAGTGAAGATTTTCCGGTTTCTTTGTCAATGTTTACTTGGTCAGCAATGCTTGTCAGTCAGCCGACTATTTTGGTGCACAACTCAGCAAAGTTTTGCAGTGTTTTCTTCAGTGTGCTTGTTACTGGCTACACTCACCTCTTTATCAGTGATGCTTTCTCTCTGCTTAGAAAAACATTTACTCTATTCATATACTGCCATTACCTTTATGGCATTATCTCCATAAACTTGGACTAGCACATTCCTGATCACTTCCATTCTGTCCATGTGTAACAAGAAATTTTGTTTGTTGCTCTAATTGAAGCTCTGACATTTTCAAGACAGCACACAAAAACACACATCAACAACAGTGAATGCCACTCAGCCAGATACTGCCATACATCAACACAAACACAACTGTGTGACACTGATTTAACAAGATTATGAAACCTTATTGAGTTGTTTGTAAGTGCTGCCAATGTAAGCGCATGGTGGCAAGTTCATGAATTTAATTGTGAGAACTCATAGTCTCTTTCATCTCTTCCAGACTTGTGCTATTGTTCTTCATTTCACTTCTATGTGTTATAAATTCTACAACATGTTTTCATTATTTTTGCTCTAAGCAGTTAGCTATTTTAAAAAGATACTTTAAAGCTAGAAAAAATATTTTTATGTGCCCATATATTGACTAATTCCAATGTTTTTTCTTTCCTATATAAATCCAGATTTCCAATTTGGATTTAATTGGTCCTTCTGCCTGATTGACTTCTGTTAATATTTATTGTAATGTAGTCTTTGTGTGATTGATTTTATCAACTTTTAATATATCTAAAACAGTTATTATTCCACCTTTGTTTTTGAAAAATTTTATTCCTGGTTATAGAATCTTATGCTGCCAAATTTTTCTTTCAGTTCTGTTGTGGATATTGCTCCAGCATCTTTTGATTTGTGTTGCTTCTGATGAGGAATCTGCCCCCATTCTTTTCTTTATTTTTATGTAAGTATTGTGTTCTTTGGCAGCTTTTAAGGTTCTCCCTTTATCACTGGTTTTAAGCATTTTGATTATGTTCTGCATTGGTGTAGTTTTCTTCACATATCTTGCCATTGTTACTGAGTTTTCTGGATTTGTTGGTAGTTTTTAGCAACTTTGGAGAGTTTCAGTCATTTACTTCAAATATTTTATTCTGTCTCACATTTGTCTCTTTTTTCAAGGATTTGAATTACACAAGTAATAGGTTGTTTTAACTTGTTCAAGAGATCACATATTAAGATAATCTTTTCCAGTCTTTTATTTTCTGTCATTTTTTAAGTTTCTATTGCTATGACATTAGATTTACCAATTTATTCTTCTGTAGTGTCTAATCTGCTATTAATCCTACACAATATATTACTTATTTCTAGAAGTTTGATTTTTAAGGTTTGTTTATAATTTCCTTTGATATTATAATCTTTTATTATTATCTACTTACCAGAGAGAGACAGAGAGTGGCAGAAAGAAGGGGGGAGGGTCCAGAGCAGCCTCCATAGTTGACAACATTAGTTTTTCATATAGTTTCACTCCACAGGTGTGCGCCGGGCTGCGCAGGGCAGGAACTGAGTTGTGGTCCTCCCACATAGGCCCCAGCAAGAATTGAACTGGAGCCACATCCCAATTCAGCATTTGGGTCCACATGACCCGGGCCCAGGATTTGATCCTCCGGCTCCGGGGCTGCAAAGTGAGCACTTAACCTGCTGAGCCATCCCAGCTTCCCTCTGCCCCCGCCTTTTTTTTTTTTTTTTTTTCAGGTATTTTTAATTTCACTGTATTAGTTGTTGGATAGTTTGTAATTTCTTGAAATATTCTTGAACATTACTTTGGGATGCAGTTAAGTTGTGTGGAAACATTTTTATTCTTCCTATTGTTTTTAAGCTTAGGTGGTTTTTATGCTAGGGCTAATTTTCCTCAGTGCTGATATTGTAATCTTTTTGGCTCTCCTTGATAGCCCAGTTATCACTAAGAACTTCTACTGTGGTTAGTGGGCACATGAGCTTCTTGTATTGTTTGGTTTTTGAAGCCTTTCCACCTGCTCTTTTCTGGTAATTCTTTGCCCAGCCTTAGGTAATTTTCTTATAATAATGCAGTTATCAGTCCTTAGTCAAAAACTCAAGTTGAAACCACTGCTAATCTCTGGAGCTTTCTTTGTAATCCTCTTCTACTTCTACAAATTCTAGAGCTCATGGGCGCCCCAAATTTGCAACTGTGTCTTCTGTTCTCATGGAGGCAATAGGGCTCTATTTGGGTTCCATTTTATTTTGACACAGGCTGGATACTTTCTTCAGGCAGTAAGCTGAAGTATTTGTAATCACCTCGTTCTCTTTTCTCAAACATCTTTGTCTGTGCTTCCTAGGACCCAGTATCTGAATTCCACTGTATATATTGTATATATATGGTCTAGTTTTTGAGTTATTTATGTGAGAAGAGAAATTTAGCCTTTGTTATTCTATCATACCTGGAACATACCTTATCTTTCAGCCATGATGAAGTTACCCAGGTGATTATTACCACCAGATTTATTTAGTTTTTCCATTTGAAAATACTTAATGGTCAGTTATAAATCTTCTGGAACATACTCCACAGCTTATTGCTAATTTCTTATGGACAATCCACATATTTGATCAAGATGATATAATACTTCTAGGTAGACCACTTATAAGATTTGTCTCAGCTCCACGTGAGAGAAGGACTCAAAGAACTTGGATCAGGGCATAAAGGTGCTCTTCGTGGCTGTCAGTGAGGGGTGAAGATGGACAGGACATGAGCCATTGGAAGTCCAGAAAGTTTTTGGGGCTGGGCACGGCAGTGTTGCCTGGTGCCTCTTATGCAAGTGAGCAGAAGAGCTGAGAGGTGAGCATGTGCCCTGCCCATGTTGGTTGTACATGGAAATTGCTCTGTTGTCAGTACTTACAGCAGGTTTGCAAATGGAATGTGCACAGAGTATACTCCATCGTCCCATCCATGTACCCAGTGCCATTGGATTTTAAGGAATAGAAGCCTAGGTACAGTAGCTAAAATTAAAATGGGGTTTATAGAACAGGAGAATATAAAGGATACAAGAGATAGAAATATATGTGGACTTCATTACAAGAGATAGAAATATATGTGGACTTCATAGGGAATGATAGGTGATAGGGAATAAAAAGGGAAACTACTTTTGTTAACTCTCTCTATAGCTGCATATTTTCCTATCCCCTGCTTTTCTCCATAACGCCATTCCAAGCTTCTTCCCTTACAGACTCTATTGCTTTGCTCATGATCATTGTGGTCACCACAAACTAGTACCCTCAGCCCTTGGTCTTCAGTATTGCTCAGCTCAGCTCTGTATATTCAGTTAGCTCAGGGAGAGGAATTTGGCTCAATTTAGGCTAGATGGCTCCCTGATACAGAGGAGCAGTCATTTTTGTATAGGCATTGCTAGCCAGGAACATTCATGAGAAAGAGAATAGCGTTAGACATGTTCTTCTAATGACATTTTCCATAGTCAAGTACCTCTGACCCTTGAACAATGTAGGGATTAGGAGCACTGTCCTCGGCATAGCTGAAAAGCTGCATATAACTTTTGATACCCACAGAACTGAACTACAGTTAAGTTTTACTGTTTGAAAAGTATTGGTTCCAAGACCTTCACAGATATTAAAATTTGTGGACACTCAAGTCCCTTATATAAAATTGTATAGAACAGTGCATATAGTCAGCCCTCCACATCTTTGGTTTCTCAAACACAGATCTCAAATACTGTTTTCCATCCTTGGTTGGTTGAGCCTGAAGATGTAAAACCCAGGGATATGAATAGCCAACTATGCATTTATTGAAAAAATCCATGTGTATGTGAATCCACTGAGACTCAAACCAATGTTATTTAAAGGTAACTAGCTGTATTTAGAGCACCAAGCACCAGAGTGAAATAAATAAGTAAAAAAGAGGGAAATGAGAGCCCACCTTAGTCTTCTTTGTAGTTTTGACTTTAAACTGACACTAATAATTTACTAGGGTCTTCATCATGTTAAGGCATCTTTGGTCTAAGTTAATGAAAGTGTCATCTCTCTTATTGCCCTTGTGTCTCATGAGGGAACCATGCTCAGTTTTAAATCAATAGATTCTGTGAATATCCAAAGTAGGAAGAAATACCATTTTGGTAGAAATACTCTAGTTCTGAGAGTTTCTCCCAGAGCCAGTTCCATTGTAGAGTCTAGTTCTGCAAGCCCAGAAAATTCCCAGCTGCAGATTGATCATAAGTAGTCATGGATAGATTTGCTTAAATAGGGGTTTCAGCCTCTGCCTCCTAAAGTGAGCATGAGGACATAAACCTGAAATGTTTAAGGGACATATATATTTTCTCACACTGTACATAGCTTCTCCCCAGGGCAGAGTTACCTCACCCACCCCTTCTAACTGGGGAACCTATCTATTATGTATGGATATACACACACACACACCTATATACCTATATACCTATTTAAGTGTGTGATATATATATATGTATATTTCCTAAAAATTTGTTTCAGTTCTGAAAACAGTTCTATAAGCACAAGACCCAATGGGTCCAGTTTATAATTCTGCCCTAATCAAGTCACTATAAAATATGAAATAGTTTCTAAATTATTCTACCACTAGGGATTAGTCTTCCTAAACTACTGTCAATTCTATTTTTTTTAAGTATGGAATGTTCACTTAAAAATTTTTAACTTCGAGTAAATTTGCCTACACTGATGACTTACTGCCCCTGAGGAAAACACAATGAGTGCTTACAATTACTGTCCCTTTGTGTTCCCTCTTTTCAGTGGCTTGTTCTCTAACAAAGTCTCAAAGAGGTGATGTGACTGACTGTGCTTTGCAATTTAAGCTGTTTTTAGAGTGGAGAG
Organism: Craseonycteris thonglongyai; assembly: GCA_004027555.1. Taxonomy (NCBI): domain Eukaryota; kingdom Metazoa; phylum Chordata; class Mammalia; order Chiroptera; family Craseonycteridae; genus Craseonycteris; species Craseonycteris thonglongyai. The sequence continues at coordinate 19,359 of PVKE010016856.1, read as the reverse complement.
AATTTCCCCACAACTGCCTCTCTCTCTTCCTTGACCCCTTTGCCCTTGCATTCATTAAAGCTGAGTCCCTGGCTCAAGTTAAGGGAAGATTTTAGTTATTATCCTTGGCAAAGGAACTCTCCATTGTGGCTTTAATTTGGACTTCAGCTCTTCTGAGTACAGGGTTCACATGTGAATTTGTTATGCTTCCTGGCAAATGTTTCAGAATGAATTGAATCTGATGAAATTCTCATGAAGTATTTGTTTTTTAGTATTTCTCTAATACACAATAAATTGTAATTTATGAGGTGTAATTGAAGAAAATTCTGGAGGAAGTTGTGTATAAGATTAGAGGGATTATTAAATCAACTTTATTGTGTTTTCAAAACTTAAAAATGGTTTACAGCTATAATAAATTGCTAGAGAGTGCTATCAACCCATAAATTTTAATAATTTAATAAACATTCTGCAGTTAAGTTGGGCTCATAGCCAAATCCCAGGGCAGGTTTGGTATCATGTATAGTAATATGTGGTTTAGTTTACCTGGCTGATAAAGTAATGAGTTGTTCTCAGAGATGATACTCAGAAATCTATTATTAGTTTTAATGATTGAAAACGGTGAACTGAAGTTTGAAGTCAGAAGCAAGTAATAGGTTTCTCTCACCCTTGGCATCTGTTGTACTGGTCACTATTGCTGTTAAGTATCTTCAAAGGAATACATACATTTTATTTCCTCTAGCCCTTTCACATTGAAACCCAATTAGAAAGGTAATCACTGACTCACCTACTATTAGCAAGCTATTAGCTGCATTGTTAAAATGCTTTTTTAAAGCAATAAAATCAAAATACTTACAATAATTTTCAGATAGATGGCTTCAAAGTATGTTGGCTGATTTAATAAATCTATAATTTAATCAAGCAAATAAAACTTGTGATATTTTTGACAGTTCTTCTTTTATGGAACTCAGTGGTTAAATTCTAAACCACTCGCTGAGAAGAGTAGGGTCTATGTGGAGAGCCTGTGTTTGCTTCAAATGTGTGCTTTCATAAAAGTGCTAATTAACTTAGCATGATATAAAACAGTGCTCACATGTCTGCCTAGACATGTCTGTGCCTAGATTTGAACAAAGTTAATTAATGTACAGTTAATAAACATTATTTTGCTCTTTTTTTCTTTATTCTAGTCAAGAAAATTAAACTTATCTTAAAACTGAAGTGATTATTTTATTAGACTTGTGTTCAGTTGTTCTTTGTCTACTTTTTGTGATCACAAAAATAGTCACTAGCATCTTAAAGGAGACTTACATCAGATTTAAACCAGTGACTTTACACGTTCTGTCTTTGTAAAAAGCAATTTTGTGACCATGGTAAAGAATAAATGTGATGAACATTAACAATACAGGAGTCTTTTTGCCTGATTAGTTAATTCTCACTTTCTCATCTTACTGATGTGACTAAAAAAAATCATACTTGATTATTTCTACCACTAAAAGAATTTCACTTGGTAACCAGATGCGTATATGTATTTATTCATCCATGCAAGACAAGCACATGTTAATATATGCACTTGCCATGCCTACATTTTCACTTAATGAAGAGCTTAATAAAAATCAGCATTCATAGCCCCTACGAAGTCAGATAAATTAGTTAATGCACAATAAGCAGCTCTTATGTATAATGCAAAAGATTAGTCTTATCATTTGCATAATGTGCTACAAACAGTCCACTGTTTCAAGCTGAAGCTCCCCCGTGAAATGTGAGTTGAAAGCTGAATGATGTCAATAAAGTAATTATGCTTCATTTGGCATATCTCATTCATTGTCTGGAGTTCAAGACCTTATCTGAGCTCTGTTGACAGCACTCCTGAAAGGCATTGGTCATGATTCAAAAGCAAAGCAGTGGGACTCTGGCAAGAAGCCTGTGATGCTCAAGTCTCCACTATATGTCTTAGTCCCCAGCAGTAACTCATTTTAATACTCTGACTTACGTACATATTTATGTATAAATGCGTGCAAGTAGGAGCTTCTTAGTTATTCTGAGAGTGAAAGAATTTTTAGTCCAATAAAGTATAGTCACTTCCAGATTTACCAGAACTCACAGTGGAAAGAAATTTCCGCCAATGAAGATGCTTCTGTCTTCCTCAGGAACACATGAATTCTGTTTCTGTCACTAGGATACATAGGATTCGCTATCCCAATGTTTCTTTCCTTCCCCTTGGCCTTTACTCTCAGAGACTACTTCCATGTTTCCATGTCTGTGAGAAATCAAAAGGCATTTTTTAAAAGTTAATTGACTTCTAAATAAACACGTATGTATTATAGTAATGTGAGGATTGAGACCCAAATAAGTTACACAATTTATGTGAGATCCAGTTCTACAGAGTTTAGAATACAAGTGCCTTGACTCCTATTTATATGTGTAGTAATTTATTTTCCTGTTTTGTGTAAGTACCTATTAAAAAGGTTTCTTTTCATATTTGTTTACTGTTTTAAGGTTGGAGAGACAAATCATTTGATGTTTTCCGTGGTTAGCTGGCAAATATTTTTGCAAATCATCATGTTAAAGTCATAAAAGTGGTGGCTATGGAATTGCTTCTGAAAGATGATACATTTGCACGCTCAGAATCTTACTGTACAAAAGCAGATTGTAGCTGATCTCTTTTGAGTATCTCCTACAACAGCAATTGAACCAATACTAAATTATGACTTCCTTCTGAAGATGACATTTTACTGAGATCCTTGTTGGTAGACTAATTAAGTCTTATTTACTAAATATAGAAAAATAATTTTGTTTGCCAGAAAATGTATTTGTTTTGAAATCATGTATTCTACATTATACTCTTTATTATATTCCACAATAACAATTTTTAAAAAGTCAATGGACTTACTAGTACTAGGTAATATCATTTTCTATACTTAGCCTCACTTATTTGCATTTTTATGGGTCTCTTCCAATTTCAGTAGATGTGCTGCCAAAGTGAGCACTTATATGACTCTTTATATGCAATAATCCTATCTTGGCAAGGTCAAATATGCAACGTTTTCCTAGAAATAGACTAAAATACTATAATAATATCTGTGATTCGTAGTTCCTGTTAGGTAAATAGTAAGTCAAAACAAAACAAAACAAAAAACTCCAACAACAACAACAACAAAACTGATATTGTTTGCATATGAATGAAAACACTTATATTCAGAAGTTTGCAAAAAGTAGAGATTTTGACATTTCAGCCAAATAAAGCAATTGTAGAAAGAAAAGAAAGGAGGACATCTTAAAGATTTCTTATACTAGGATATCCAGTCAAGATGCTGCAGTAGATAATGCTTTGCTTATCTCCTCTCACAACTACATCAAAAAGATACCTAAACTACAGAGCAACCATCCTTATGAATCACCTGAAGTCTAACTGAATTGAAGCCCTACAACTAGGGACATACAGAATAAGCCACATTGAAAGCGGTAGGAGGGACAGAGATATAGAACAGGCTGGTCCCACACCCACGTGTAACTATAAAAACCAGGAGAGTTATATCAACTGCAGAGGTCTTCCCTGGAGAAGTGAGGGGTCCCAATCCCACACCAGGCACCCCGGGCAAGGTTTTCAGTGCCAGGGAAAGAAGTCCCCATAACTTGTGGTTGTGAAATTCAGCAAAGATTGTGGCTGAATGAGCCGGAGGGCTGCGGCAGTTCTAAATGCCCCTCTTAAAGGCCCCACACTTGGACTTTCTTGCTGAAGGACTTACTCACTCTGAGCTCCAGGGCTGGGGCAGCCCCAGCTCAAAAGGCACCAGGGATGTACAGGGAGGAAATAAATTATCTGGCTTCAGTAAAAGCAATGGAAGGGCAGCTTTCTTCCAGAAGGAGGAGCTGGAAGAAGTCATTGTTTCATTGTTGAGCCCTCCCTGTTCCCCATGTGCAGACACAGATGGCTGCCTTATCTGGGTGTCCATCAAGTTGGCCAGCACCGTTTGTTTGCCCCACCCTGGAGATTCTGAGACCCTGCCCCACCAACTTTTAGGCATACCTAAGCCTCTTCCAGTGGCTTTTCCATGCAAACAGCCTGCCTTCGCTCATACTTCAGACTTTCCTAAAATCTCTCAAAGGTTCACAAATACCAAATAAGCAGTATCTGGCTTTGTTGTCCTGTACCTCTGTCTGAGCAGCCCTAAGCTGAACACCAGTGACAGCCAGCCTTGATTTGCGGCTTGGCTTCTCAAATCACCTCAAAATACAGCATGGTTGGAGGTCTGCATATTGTTTTGTGATTTGTGCTAGGTGGTTGCAGGCAGGGCACAAGCTGTCGCTGATTTGGCCAGCAGGTCCCCTGCCAGGGGGTCCTGAGGCTGGTATGGCTGGTGACCAGCTTCAGACCAAGCCAGAGCATCACCTGACCATATCCAAAGATGACATACCTAAAAGGCACACTGGGTGGGCACCAGAACCTTGCTAAAGCAAACCCTGCTTTGTAGAGTCAGCCCTTGTACCACAACTGTTTCACTGTAGTCAAGATCAGTCCTTACAACCAAGTGAGCCTAAAATCCTCAAGGCCAAGGCATTGTTGAACGCTGCCACCAATCCTTAAAAAAATTAATTTTTAAAATGAAAAAGGGGGACCAACAGTATCCTGCAATACATAAGACCCCACAGAATATACTTAATCATGCTCTTTTTACTTTAAATTCTTATGACGGAGCCAGCCATCTTTTTCTCGAACAGCCTGAATGGGGGGTTGAGGATGGAAAGACAACTCACACACACCAAATGTAGGGAGGTCTGCCACACATAACTGCAGCAGCCCCGAGTTTATTGAGCATCAGGCTTATATACTGTTCTAACAAGGAAGCTTAACCTTGAAACAATGTAGTCTAAAGAAAACTATACATGCCAGTTTCTTAGGGAGTGCAGGAAGAAAGTATCTTTTCTGTGTGCTTGCTCAGACATCACCGATGGACTGTTGGCTGTTTATCTCTTATCAGACACCAGGCTGCAGAAAAACATGTTGATCCCAGACTATTTATCATACTCCAAGGAACCATGAGAGAAGGAAAAATACTTTGTATTTTTCCTTTGTGCTCAGTCAGATCCAGGTCAAACAGTTGGGGGTGTCTTGCACCGCCAACCTCCCCAGTTCCAGACCCTGACAGTCTCCCACAGTTTCACTGTAGTCAAGATCAGTCCTTACAACCAAGTGAGCCTAAGGATTAGTTCCTCCCATTGACATGCAAACGGCAACCAAGACTCAACTACAACAGGGGGTCATATAGCCCACACAGGGACATGCTTGGAACCTGGCTCTGGTTATCAGGAAGACTATGTCACTGGGGCCCAGAGGACACCTACTACATAAGCCCCCTCTACTAAGCTGAGAGACATAGTAGCCCTACCTACTACATAGAAACAAGTCCAGAGAGGCAGCCAAAATGAAGAAACAGAGAAACATCCCAAACGCAAGAACAGAACAAAGCTCCAGAAAAAGAACAAAACAAAATAGCGACAAGCAATACACTAGATGCAGAATTCAGAACACTTGTTATAAGAATGCTTAGTGATCACAGGGAAACACTAAAATGAAGATAGAAAACATAAAAAGTACCAGTCAGAAATAAAAAATACAATAACTGAAATGAAGAAAATATGTAAGGTGACCAGATTTTAACATTGGTAAAGCGGGACACCATTGACCGGGGGGGAGGGGGTTCCTGATTAAAAATTTGGTCTATCTCTCACCGTTCCCTAGCTTGTTGTTCATTCTTTCCAAAAATAGGGACTTTTTAAAAATGCCGCGGGACAAATTATTAAAAATCGGGACTGTCCCGCCAAAAGAGGGACGTCTGGTCACCTTACTAGAGGGAATCAACAATTGATTAGATAAAGTAGAGTATCAAATTAGAAGATAAGGTAGCAGAAAACACTCTATCAAAACAGCAAAAAGAAAAAAGAATCCCCCAAAATGAGGATAGCTGAAGAGGCCTATGGGACAACATTAAGCACATCAACATTCATATCATATCATAGGTTTACCAGAAGGAGAAGAGAGAGAGAGAGAGAGAGAGAGAATAATTGAAAACCTATTTGAAGAAATGATGACTGGAAACTTTTCTAAGCTGGAAACAAAAATGGATATTTAAGCCCAGGCTGTATAGAAAGTTCCAAATAAGATGAACCTAAAGAGGACCACACGAAGACACATCATCTTAAAAAGACAAAAGTTAAAGACAAAGAATCTTAAAAGCCGCAAGAAAAAAACAGCTATTAATAGTTACCTACAAGGGATCTCCCATAAGACTGTCAGCTGACTTTTGAACAGAAACTTTGCAGGCCAGAAGGGATTGGCACAAAATATTCAAAGTTGAAAAGGAAGGTCCTACAACCAAGATTACTCTACCCAGCAAAGCTATAATTTAGAATCAAAGGAGGGATAAAGAGCTTCCCCAGTGAGAAAAAGCTAAGTGAGTTAATCACCAACAAACCAGTATTATAAGAAATCTTAGAGGGACTTCTTTAAGATAGGGAGAAAAAAAAAGAAAGAAAGAAAGAAAATATTCATAATAAAATGGCAGTAAATACGTATGTCTCACTAATCACCTTAACCCATTTTCTGGTTGCCCTGAGAATACAGATAACCCTCCTATAACATGACATTTCTATAACATGGAGTCAGGATTAATAGCAGAGTCTTCATTTTTCTTTGAGTAATTGTAGATTTTTAAAGATTTATGTTTTATATACTGGTGTCCAGTGGAATCCATTGAACAGTCATCAAAGAAATAAAGCTGACATTATGTGCTTGTTGGAAAAATATATGGCTGGAGTCAATTCAAAGTGAATATCTAATCTAGCCAGCAGAAAACACAATAAATGTAATAGTAAAACTTGCCAAGTCTCTAGGAGGGGAAGGTTTTGATGATATGACTGTCGAAGGTATCCAAAAATCACTGGTAGAAGAAGAAAATGATGAAGCAAATGTGGTGAAAATGACATCTGGAATATGCTCAGATATTCAGGGGATGACAGCACAGATGAAAATGAAGAAGTTAAGCACTTTAAAAAGCACAAGAGCCTAGATTTAGCTGAACAGTTGGAGCTATATTTCCTAAATGAAGATCCTTCCACTGGAAGAAGCACATCATTTAAAAGAGAACTTCACAAGTGCTTAGCACCATGTGACAAAACTTATAAAGATCTCTCACTAAAGGCAAGCAATCAAAAATAACAGATTTTTTTTTTTTTTCCAAAATGTACAGGATAGAAGTTAGGATAACGCTGAAGAAAGTTTAGAGGATGAATATATCTTGTCAAAAAGACATGGTGCTAAGAAGTGATGATGAAGAAAATGTTATTTAATACATATTAAAATGTATTACTTTTGGTGAAAATTGCATAAACAAAGATATTTCTCTTAATTATAAAAATATAGTAGTATTAAAAAATTGTTTTTGGAGCCTAACCCCTCTTTTTGTACGAGTTCTTTGTTTCATATAACACAGATTCACAAAACATAGCATTTTTTTAGGAACCTAACTTCCGTATTATATGGGGGTTACCTAGACTCACCAGCGGCGCTTGTGGCTGCTGAGTTTACCCTGAGATAACTTGCAGATTACAGTCCTAAGTTTGCCATGAAATATCTCACTTTTATTATTATTTTTGCTTTACTCTAATATATGATAGTCTTTGGAAACAAATGATATCATTCTCTTCATATACTCACATGCTGTTTTTTAGTAGTGGTATTTTCATTTACAAAGTATAGTAATTCTTGATCACTGAAAATGTCAAATCCCAGAAAACGTAGCTTTCCTATACGTGGAAAAAAATGATTAAATGCTGATTATCACATACGTTTCTGTTACATTAGAATTAGAGACAAGATTCATTTAGAAAGAAGTCCAGGAATAGTTTTTATAATTTATTTTCACATTGAAAACTTGTCAAATTTGCTTCAGCCTCAAAAAGTGTGTTTATGTAAAATTAAATGAACATGGCAATGAGCTTCACTTTTTTTTTTCTAAATTAGAAAAGGGTTAAATATAAATGGATTAAGTGCTCCAATCAAAAGATATAGCATGGCTGAATGGATAAGAAAACAGAACCTTTATATATGCTGCATATAAGAGACTCACATCAGATGGAAACGCACACAAATTTAAAGGTGTGGAAAAAGTTATTTCATGAAAATGGAAACAAAAAACAAGGTGGTGTAGCAATGCTTATAACAGACAAAATAAATTTTAAAACCAAGGTTGTAACAATGACAAAAAAAGACCTAGTGGGTATTTTTCTGAAAAAAAACAAACCAAAATGCTACTTTTAGGGGACACGTGCACTCATATGTTCATTGCAGCATTACTTGCAATGGTCAAGATATAAAAGCAATCCAGTGTCTCTGAATGAATAAAGAGGAGGTAGTACATATATACAATGGAATATTACCCAGACATAAAAAAAAAAAATTAAAAAAAAAGAATAAAATCTTTCCATCTGCAACAACATGGCTCGACCTAGAGGGTATTAATGTTGAGTGTTGTAAGTCAGACAAAAAAAGACAACTGCCATATGATTTCACTTGTAAATGGAATCTAAAGAACAAAATGAATGAAGAAAACAGAAACAAACTCAGGTACAGAGACTATTTTGGTGGTTAACAGATGGGAGGTGGTTTTGTGGGGTGGATGAAAAAGGCGAAGGGATTAAAAAGTATAAATTGGTTGTTACACAATAGTCATAGGAATGTAGGGTATAGCATAAGGAATATAGTCAATAATATTGTAATAACTATGTATGGTGTCAGATGGGTGCTAAACTTATTGGGGAAAAATGAAAGAATTTAGAAATACAAATTGGTAGCTACAAAACAATTATGGGGATGTCAATGAAAGCATAGAAAATGTAATCAATAATATGGTTATAACTATGTATAGCACCAGGTGGGTAGTAGACTAGTCAGGGGCTCACTTCTTAAATTATGCAAGTGTCTAACCGCTACGCCATACCCCTGAAATTAAAATAAAATAATATGGAATATCAACTGTAATTGCATTAAAAAAAAATAGAGGAAGAAGATGAAAAGGAATAAGAGACTTAAACTTCCAGGTATATGAGGGCTGTTGGGAAAAAATGCAGCCCTAAATGCTTCTGTTTTTCATATTACATTGCTGGATACTTTCTGGACAGCCCTCATACAACATATAAGTCTTGGGGATATTATATACAGCATAGAAAATACAGTCAATAATGTGGTAATGTGGTATGGGGTCAGATGGCTGCTGGGCTTATGGTGGTCATTTCTTTAAGTATATAAATGTCGAATAACTACTGTGTACACGTGAAACTAATAAACTGAAGAAACATTTAAGCTGAAATTATTACATTCAGTTGATTATTTACATAAATACTTTTATTTATTGAGGTAAATTTAAATCACATAATTCAATCTTCACCTTTAACTAAACAAAATACAAATAGAATAAATAGGTTACATAAAATTTTTACAAAAGGTAATATGAATAGCTATGAATTGCTACAGCATCAGATCTGGGACATAGAATGTCTCTTCCTAGATAATACTAGTATCACTATGTAAAAAAAGTGTGAGATATCATTATACAGAAATATATCTCCAAATGAGTAGTTTGAAAACACTTTTTGAGTGACTATACAACTATAGCTTTGGCTACTTTGATAGGAGTTTGACTAATTATTATTTGGGCCTAGTAGTATATTTTATTTTGACCTAATTATGATTTAGTCTTTTGTGTGTGCTTTTGGGGGAAGGGGTGCTATTTTCCTTGAGTCTTTTTTCTTCAATAGGTTCAGATGATATGGACCTCCAACAAGAGAAATAATTGTAGCAGCCATAGCCCTCCTCATACACTGGGCTCCTGGGGCACTCAGTTTCTTGAATTGTCTTTGAAAAGAAGAATTAAGAGCTAAAAGACCCACCCATCAAATGCAGAAGTAATACAGCTGAAATATCTCAGTTTCAATGGTCATTTTCTAAATTTAATTGTTTTATATAAAGGGATTATTAGTACAGGTGCCATGAACAAAATTGTTTCCAAAGTTTGATATGTAATTTTCATAATGCAGATTGATTTCAACTTAGAATGTACTTTCATATTGTATTCATGTTGGCAATGGAGGGTTTTTATTAGGCGCTAGTAAATGTCTTTGTAGCTATTGCTATGACAGTCAGTGTTATATCTTAATTAGTAGTATTATTTCTAGTTCAACTAAAATAGCTAAAGGGTCCTCCTGGGATCTATTCTGGGATATGATTTTGTTTAATCTGATTATTAATGATAATAAATCTTTGTTGGAATATCATCTGTATGCCAATGATCCCATTATTTAAACAAATAATTTTCCACATTGCAATTTCTTTTAGAACATGGCAATAACAAATCATAGTTATAGCTTATTCCAAGTAAATTAGGTCTAAAACACTAATAAAGTTAATTACAAGATGTTTGATTGGAAACCAGAACTAGTTAAAACAGGAGCCTTTTCTTATGCATTACTCTCTGGAATAAAGCTACTGGCATAAAAAATCTCAGCGCTTGTTATCACACAAAGAGTAATTGAAACTTGGTTGCTAAGAGACTTTATTTCTCATTGTTGACAATCCAGATTTTCTTTGATTACTGGAACTATTGTTGTTCATTACATAAACCGAATGTTTCTATATAACATTGAAGAAACATATTCTGGGACCCAAACTGTTGTGTGAATACCACCATGTGCTACCAAAGAAATGTTTATTCACAGGTTCAGCAGGTTAACTATCCCTAGTGAGCATTTGTTCAGAAGGCTTAATACCATTTTTTGTTTTGTTGTAAAATGTAAATTTTACTGGAATTTAAATTCTATGTCTTTAGAGGACAAAGATTTTGTATATTTTAGCAAATTAAGTTTTTCCTAAGAACAGAAAAATAAGCTTATCTGTATAAATTTAACTTCTTTATTGTAGTGACTTCCCTTTTTAAGATGATTTCATTTGCATGAGAGAAAACAGTATTTAAAATGCAAGGAAATATTTACTTTGAATGAGGTGAAGCTTGAAACATACTGTGTTAGAAAGAAGTTTTAGAATGACTAGCAAAATGATATCTCACATTGGTATCTAGATTTCTCTGGTAAATTATAATTCAAGTATTTTTATTTACTGGACAAGAGTCGGCATCATATTTGGCAAAACTATAAACTGTTGGACAGTTGTGCAGGTTCTAGCTTAAAAATCTTTAATCCAAATAATTCCAATTATTTTAATGCTATCTAGCCTCAGGTGTTCTCACCACTGCTCAATTCTAGAATCTGCAGGTTCCTCTTCTCACAGCTGGGGTAATCACTCCTTTCCATTCTTACATCATTTATGCCATCTCCACTTTGCACATTCCTACTTTACAGAATAGATAGAGAACAGCAGACAAGAACTCTATAAGCTTTTAGTCTTGTCACATTTAATTATCTTTTGTTTTCTCTTATCCTAGAATAATGGTATATTTCCAGCATGAAACTCCCTCTACTGCTTCTCTTCTCTTCCTTTGGAAACCTTGGCTCTCAACTACCCTCTCTTTCCCTTTACTATAAACATTTCTTTTTTTCTTTGACTAGTTACATATTCATTCTATGTTTATAGATTATCTCATTATCTGACTTATGCAATATAACTTTCTCAAATACTCTGATATTGCTCTCATATGCACAAGTGACCTCTAAGTCCCCAAATCAAGGATTTTTTTTAATTTTTTTTTTTTAAGATTTATTTTATTTTTTGACAGAGACAGAGAGAAGGGGGAGGGCCCAGAGCATTCTCTATAGTTGTACATCATCAGTTTTCAACATGGTATGTTCTAAACAAATGGGCTGGGGGCCTCCCACATGGGAGGCCTGTCCATTCAAGCCAGGGGCCAAACCGGGGATGGTGGGGTGGGGGTGAGGGGAAGGTTGAGAACCTAACTGGGGGCCTCCCACATGGGAAGCACACCCCAGTTCAGCATATGGGTCCACAAAGGGCCTGGGATCTGGATTTGATCCTTGATCCCTGGGTCTGCAAAATGAGTGCTTAACCTGCTGAGCCATCCTGGCTTCCCCAAGGATTTTTCTTAATTCTAATTCTTTCTAAGTTACTTCTGGTGACATTTTCTCCTCTGCTCTTTTCTTTTTTTAACTTCCTCTAAAATTACTGTACTGGATATTTTTCCAGCTCTTTAATAATTTCTCACATGTTCTCCTTAAGATAATTTTATTAACCAATGTCACCCCAATAAATTTAATTAAAAAAAACAAAATAAAAAAACACACTGCTGGGGATGGACTGGAATGAGAATGTTCAGATCTCTGGCAAGCTGACTTCTGAACCTCCTTGGCTTAATAGGGAATTGAGGAAGTGTCCAGAAGTCAGGCCCACCTGAGCTCAAGTACTGGCTCACTAGTTAAGTGCCCTTAGGCAAGCAATTTAACTCCAAGGCTCATCTTACCCATTTGCAAAATAGGGATGGTAATAGCGATGAGGGTTCAATAGATAATGTTTGCAAAGGGCTTGGCATTGTTCATGGCAAAGCAAGTGTCACCAGTTCATGATGATAGCCCTTACTGTACTGAAGCTGCTTGAAGGTTCACTGCTGTTATTGTTTCTATTTACCTCTTAATTTAGAAACATTATGCAAATAATTAATCAAGTTTTTCCGTAATAATTTGTGTCTTATTTAAGAAATTTTCCCTACTCGAAGCTCTTAAAAAAAAAAAAAAAAGACACTGATTCTGTTCTTCTATCCTAAATTTATTATTTCCATCATTAAAGTTTGTCTTGGCTCACTTATTTTCATACATTCTAAATTCTGTCCATTAAATATCTCATTCAATCTAGCAATTTCAGCTGTCATTTTTGTATAAATCTCTAAATGAAATTATATATAAAATTTTACTTTTTCCAAAATTTAATCTTACATATTCAATAGCTACTTAAGCAATATTCATACAAATGCCTCAGTGGTACTTCAAACTTATCAAATCTCATAGTTCCCATGGTTACCTTCTTATGAAAATTTTCTTCTTCCATATTACTTCAATTTATTTTAAAGTATTATTAGTTTGCAACCATTTTTCTTCTTATTTTTCTCAACAAATCAATTGCTTGATCCTTTAGATTTTTGTCCTATTTCATTTGCCATTTCAGTTCAGTTTTCCGTTGACTCTCTGGATTATGGAAGCCTAAATTATCTTTCTAAGGCATCTGATGCATTTATGAGTTTTGTGTTTTAAACAAAATTCTAATCATACCATTTATCATTAAGCTTATTAGTAGTTTCCCCAAAGGCAACTAGGTGATTCCTCTCGTCTTATCTCTCAACTTTCCTCCTTTCCTGGAATTATTATAGCATTTGGTACCTCTTTTTGAGTACATTATAAATATTGAATTATAGCCTCTTAAAAATTATATCTTTTCCTGTGCATAATAGGATATAAATTATTTGAAGGCAGGGCTTATTTATTTATTATTTTTTTATTGTTAAATTTATTGGGGTGACTTCTCTAGAAAACCTTGTCTATATGTTGCATTGTGTGTTTACCACCCAGAATCAGTACCTCTCCATCACCATACACATGGCTCCCCTTCTCTCTGCTCCCACCCTGTCTCCCTCCCCCCACTTCCAGGCAACCACCAAACCATTGAGTGTACCCATAAGTTTCTGGGGTGTTTTTGTTGTTGCTTTCAGTTTTATAGTCCACATAAGAGTGAAGTCATGTGGTTCTTGTTTTTTTCTGTCTGGTTTATTTCACTTAGCAAAATGGATGATTTCAAGGTCCATTCATTTTTTGTAAATGGGAGTATTTTGTCTTTTTTATAGCTGAGTAATATTCCATTGTGTATATGTACCACAGCTTCTTTATCCAGTCATCTATGAAAGGACACTTTGGTTGTTTCCATGACTTGGTCACATCGGACAGCATGCGATGAACATTGGGGTTCATATGTCTTTGTGGACTAAGGTTTTTAAAATTGGGGGGTATATACCCAGAAGGGGGATTGCTAGTCATATGGTAGCTCCATTCCCAATTTTCTAGGAAACCTCCACACTGCCCTCCACAGTGATTGTACCAGCTGTGTACCAGCTCCTTTTTGTCCACAGCCTCTCCAGCACTTGTTATTCCTTGTCTTGTTGATTGTAGCCATTCTAACAGGTGTGAGGTGGTATCTTATTGTGGTTTTGATTTGCATTTCCCTAATAACTAATGAAGTTTAGCGTTTTTTCATATGCCTGTTGGCCATCTGTACATCATCATGAGTGAGGTGTCTATTCCGGTCCTCTGCCCATTTTTTTAATTGTATTTGTTGTTGCTGTTGCTATTGAGTTGTACAAGTTCTTTATATGTTTCAGATACTGGCCTCTTATCAGAGGTGTTGTTTGCAAATATTTTCTCCCATTTGGTTGGTTGTGTCTTTACTTTGTTGATAATTTTCTTTGCTGTGCAGAAGCTTTTTAGTTTGATATAGTTGCAGGGTGTATTTTTGATTTACCATTGTAGCTTCAATAATATCTTGGTCACATTTAATACCTGTGTATAAGTAAACAAAAAAGTAAGTGTTTGTTCAGAAATATAAGATTATCATTATGAAAATATGTGATGAGTTACTATTAATATGTAGTCTTAAATAATGCACCTTTACAACATATTTCTCTTCCTTTTGGAGACAAAAGCTATCTAAAGATTCTAAATCTTCGTAAACATACATGTTCTTGACTTATATTAGCATATGCTATTTGCATGACTTTACATAGTACAGAAGAAGGGAAAGGGAAAGTATAATTTTTTTTTAAGGTTCTTACATAATACCTGAATTAGTACAATATTACTGGACAGTATACTGTAGAAAGTTAAAAATTCATATTGTAAATCTTTGGACAACCACTTATTAAATAAAACAGAGATATAGCTAATAGGCCAATAGAAAACAGAAAAATAACAAAAACTTAAACCTTCTAAAATGAATTAGGAAAAGAGAAATAAAAGGATCAAAGAAATAATAGAAAAATATTTTCAATAAATAGCAAATTGTTGACTTAAACACAGACATTAATAATTATGTTAAATGTATATGTCTAAAACCTTCCATTAAAAGGGCATTGATAATCAGGCTTGATCTAAATGTAATACCCAAGTATATAAGCTCCAGAAATTAACTGCAACAATATGGTCAAGAAATTTTTGGTACAGCCACCAAAATTAGCCACCAAGGTAATTTTAATGAAAAAAGATCTTGTAGGCAAATTGAGATGAGCTGTTTGATTTCCATATAGAAAAAAAAAAAAGAAACACAAATAGAATTTAGAGCTAATTTCAAAAGCAAAATCTATAAAAAAATCTGGAGAATATATTAAGATAAAAGTTTTTTTGTTTTTATTTTTAAATTTATTTTATTGTTTTTGACAAAGACAGTGAGAAGAGGGAGGGCCCAGAGCAGTCTCCACAATTGTACTTCAGCCTTTGACATGGTTTTGTTCCACAAAGGTAGACAGGGGCCACACAGGGTCCACACAGGGCTAGAACTGGGCTGGGGCCTCCCCTATGGGAGGCACACCCTCTTGAGCCAGGGGCTGAATCGGGTGGGGTGAACCAAACTGGGGGCTCCCCATATGGGAATCACATCTCAGTTCAGCACATGGCTTCCTATGGGCTGGGGCCAGAATTCGATCTTTAGTCCCCAGGGCTGCAAAGCAAGTGCTTAATCCCACTGAGCTAATCCAGCTTCATTAGGATAAAATTTTTGTAAGAAGACACAAAAAGCACAAAACATAGAAGAAAAAGTGGATAAATTGGACTTTATTAAGATTAAAAACTTCTTTTCATCAGAGGATACCACTGAAGAAATATAGACAAGTCATTGAATGGGTGAATATATTCTTTTTTTTTTTTAATATATATATTATTTATTTATTTATTTATTTTTGACAGAGAGAGAGAGAGAGAGAGAGAGAGAGAGAGAGAGAGAGAAAGAGAGACAGAGACAGAGAGAGAACTGAACTGGGGGAGCTCCCAGTTCAGCATATGGTTCCGCATGGGCCGGGGCCGGGATTCGATTCCCGGTCCCCGGCAATGCAAAGTGAGCGCTTAAGCCACTGAGCCATCCCAGCTTCCCCATATTCTTAAAACATATATCTAATAAAGTAGTGTCATCCAGTGCATATTTTCTAAAACTATCACAATAGACTCTAAGGAGATAAACAATGTAATTTAAAAATGGGCAAAATAATTGAGCAAGTAATTCACCATATATATAAAGATAGCAATAAGCACTCAAAAAGATATCGAACATTATTAACCATCAAGGAAATGAAAATTAAAACTGAAATGAAACTACTATAAGTTCACTGGAATGCCTAAAATGGAAAAGACTGTCAATACTAAATGTTTGAAACACTTTTTAGCAACTGGAACTATCAAATATTTCTCATGGTATAAACATTTTGGAAAATATTTTGCCAGTTATATATTTTTAAAACCTAACATATGATCCAACATTTTCACTACTAGGCATTTTCCAAGAGAAATGTTTGGAGTAACTTTATTCATAATAGCAAAAAACACAACAAAGCAAAACAAAACAAAACAAAAACATATACAACATAAATATCCATCAACAAATGAATGGTTACATGTATTGTGGTATATTTATGCAAGATTATTACTCACTAATAAAAAAGAATGAATTATTGGTATAAGAAAAAAATACTTGAATGAATCTCAAAATCATGATAAGTGAAAGAAGCCAGACACAAAGAATAGTATGATTCCATTTATTAAATTCTAGAATAGGCAAAATGAAACTATAATGACGAAACACGGATAAGTGATTGCCTGTATTCAGGTTCTGGGTTTTGGGTACGGGGAAGTATGAGCTGGAATCAGTCAAAAGACTTTCAGGAGAGAGTAAAATGTTCTATTTCTATGTGGCGGAGGTAGTTACCAGGGCTTCAAAGCTCATCAAACTATACAACTATTCAATGTAAATTGGTGAATTCTTTAATTATGTAAATTATTACTATATCTCAATAAGTTGAGTAAAAAAGGATAATGATCTGTGAATGGGATTGCCCTCATTTTCTTAAGGTTTCATAAAGTTTGTAGTGAGTCAATCACTGTTAAAAAGAGAAGAGTGATTCTAGAAAGGATCTTACGTACAGTATGCATGGATATGATTTATGCAAAGCTATCATGTACCTAGTGTGAATTTATCATGTACCTAGTATGAATGGCCTTTTAATATGAGAACTAATCAAACTTAGAACCACAAGCTTATCACATGAATTTGCTCTAATGTTTCTAATAAAATTTTTGCTGAACATTGTCCTCACTGAATATTTTGACAGAAATTAAGTGATGGTGAGTATTATCATGCAAATTATATCTACATTTAATTATACTTTTTATATTACCTAATATCTCCAAATATACTTGAGGTAAGATACTATAATGTATGAAAGTAAATGTATTTAGCTTATAGAAATTTATAATCATAAACATTTTAAAAATAGACTATTTTTCTATAGTCATTTTAGGTTCATAGCAAAATTGAGTGGAAAGTATAGAGATTTCCCATTTACTCCATACCCCCACACATGTATAGCCTCCCTCATTTTCAGTGTTCCTCACAGAATGGTACATTTGTTATAAACAGTGAAACTACACTGACCTATTTATCACCCAGAGCCCACAGTTTATATGAAGGTTCATTCTTGGTGTACAATTCTATGAGTTTGGATAAATTTATGATGACATATAGCCACTATAAAATTAATAGTATCGTACAGAATATTTCACTTTCCTAATAATCCTCTGTGCTATGCTTATCCATTCCTCCTTCCCCTTCCCCTTCAACCTCTGGCAATCAGTGATCTTTTTACTCTCTCCATGGTTTTCCCTTTTCCAGAATGTCCTATACTTGGAAGTCAAGGAATGTGTATCCTTTTCAAATTGGTTTCTTTCACTAAGTAATATGCATTTACGTTTATTGCATGTCTTTCCATGGCTTGATAACTCATTTCTTCTTATTTTAAATATTCCATGTGGGGAAGCCGGGATGGCTCAGTGGGTTAGGCGCTCGCTTTGCAGCCCCGAGGACCGAGGATCGAATCCCGGCCCCGGCCCGTGCGGAACCATATGCTGAACTGGGAGCTCCCCTAGTACAGTTCTCTCTCTCCCTCTGTATCTCTCTCTCTTTCTGTCAAAAATAAATAAATAAATATATTTAAAAATATATATATATTCCATGTGTAGATGTACCATAGTTTATCAATTCATTCACCTACCAAAGGACATCTTCATTCTTTCACATTTTAACAGTTATGACTACATCCATGTGCAAGTTTTTGTGTGGACAAAAGTTTTCAATCTCTTTGGGGAAATACCAAGAAGCATAATTACTGAATTGTATGGTAGGTGTATATTTAGGTTGTAAGAACTTGCCAAATTGTCTTCCAAAATGATTGTATCTGTTTGAATTCTTATCACCAGTGGATGAGAGTTCCTGTTCCACGTTCAGTATTGCCAGTATTCGGTGTTGTTAGTGTTCTGCATTTTGGCCATTCTAATAGCAGGGTAGTGGTATTCATTGTTTGTTTGCATTTCCCTGCTGACATACGACGTTGAGAATCTTTTCATATTTTATTTGTCAACTGTATATCTTTTTGGTGAGGTATCTGTTACACTCTTTGACCCAATCTTTAATCAGGTTGTTCATTTTCTTATTGTTGAGCTTTAAGTGTTCTTTGTGTATTATGGATAACTGCCCTTTATCAGAAATATCTCTTGAAAATATTTTCCCCCAGTCTATGGTTTGTTTGTTTTTTCACTTTCTTGACAGTGTCTTTCACAAAACAGAATGTTTAACTTCAATGAAACTCAGTTTATTGATTATTTCTTCCATGGATTGTGCCTTTGGTATTATATGTAAAAAGTCATTGTCAAACCCAAGATGATTTAGGTTTTCTTATATATTATCCTCTAGGAGTTTTGTAGTTTTGCATTTTATATTTAGGTCTGTGATCCATTTTGAGTTCATTTTTTGTGCAGGGTGTAAGCTCTGTGTCTAGAATAATTTTTTTTTTCTTTTGCACGGGGATGTCTAGTTGTTCTAGTACCATTTGTCGAAAAGCAACAACAACTATCTTTGTTCTATAGCATTGCCTTAAATTATTATTTTTTAATGTAAGTGTGATTATATATTTTCTTTTTGCACTCTGTCAATCACTATTGCAAACATTTTATTAGCTAGTGCTTTTACTCCTCAGTGAATAAAGGCCTCCAATGTGAGGTCAGAAATGACTAGTTCCCCAGCTGTCAATATTCAGGCAGACAATTGCTCTTCTCATTTTATTT
>PVKE010016855.1:0-31481 GCA_004027555.1 Craseonycteris thonglongyai | reverse complement strand
CTCTTCGCCTCTCTCAGAAAGCCATGTTGATTCATGTTTATTACCGTATAAGGTTTTGTAATTAACCTTATTAATTAGCACTGACACGTTTAAGTAAATACGTATACTGTTGTAATTTTTGTCTTAAATGAGTAAAGTATGAATACTGTTTACATATTTAAAACATTCTTGTACCCGCATACACGAAAATTCCTAGGGGCAAATCCTATTTCGCGGTTTTTCAGCTTTCGCGGAAGGTTCTGGTCCCCATTAACCGTGAAAAACGAGGGATCGCTGTATAGCTAAATCAGACAATCAGAGATAACTGCCAAATGATCCATGAAATGTATATTATATAAAGTTTTGTTTCCATGTATTCATCCCAAAATGGTTTGCTGCCAAAGTAAACAAAGGTAGCAATAACCACCACTCACAACAAAATCTTTTTTTAAAAAGAACTCTAAGAAAATTTAAATCATAATACAAGTCCAAAGAAATGGCCTTTTTCTATGGTCAACAATTAAAGGACAGCTTTATCAGACTGAGCTCAGCATTTCCTCTCTCAATCTCTATTTCTAAAGGGTGTCCCAAAATTCACGCAAGATTTGAATTTTGCGTCATTTGTGCGGTAAAGTGTTGCCAACAAAAAAGGACAGCATGACAGCTGACAGTTCAGGATTATTAAAAATGGAGTGCTACATGAAAGAACAACGCGTTTTCATTGTTGAGCAATGAAAATTTACAATTTTTAATTATAAACCTGTGTTTTCTAACAAAATTACTTCTTGCGTGAATTTTGGAAAACCCTTTATTTCCCAAACATATCATGTCCTATATCTCCTAGTCATCAAGCTATGAGTAAATAGTAGGAGGCTTCTGAAAAATAAAATCTGATGACGCTCTTCTCTTATCCCAAAGCCAAAAGAAAAACGAGAAGTACAAAAACAATCTGGCAGGGAATAAGAAGGATCCCACTATAGGGGCATGATCACAATTTTAACTTAAACATTTAACGAGGATTCTTAAACACTTTACATACTGTACTTATTTAACTAAACTATGGCTGATTCACTCAACAGATGCACGTTCTAAACATTAAGATATTTTCCTGCACACACAATATTACCATGAACTAACTGGAACCTGGCACACAATTCTGAAGTCGAAGTCTGTTTTTCCTGAAAACATACCGGTAATCTGGCACACCACCATAGAGAAGAGAAGCATTCAAGGAATTGAAGCCTCGTATAGCAGCTTTCAATCTTTTAAAACTGTGACTCACATTTTATGCCACAACCCAGCACTCACACATAGGCATATTTACGAGGTTTGACAATTAAGTTCACAAACTTGCCACCATGTGCTTAAGTTGGCAGCACTGTACAAACAACTCGTAAAATTTCATAACCTTGGTATATCAACGTCTCACAGCTGTGTCCATGTCGACATGTGGTGGTGTCTTGCTGAGTGGCATTCATTATTGTTGCGTGTTTTTGAGTGCAGTTGCGAGAATGCCGCAACTTAAATTATAGCAATGAACAAACCTTAAATTTTTGTTAAACTTGGCAACAGTGGAAGTGAAATCAGGGACATGTTAGTCCAAGTTGATGGGGATAATGCCATGAAGAAAACAACAGTGTATAGGGAATGCTGGGATAGCTCAGCAGATGAGTGCTTGCCTTGCGATTGCAAGGCCCGGGATTTGACTCCCAGCCCTGGCACATGCAAACTCATATGCTGAACTGTGGTGGAACTGGTAACCACCCGAAAGGTTCAGTGGTAAAGGTTCTCACCTCCCATTCAGAAGGCCCCTGGTTCCAATCCCACCCTGCGTGTTGTGTTGCCACATCCATCTGTGTAGAATGAAACCATATCGTAACTAATGATGTACAACAATGGAAACTGCTTTGGGCCCTTCCTCCTCCTCTCTCTCTCTCTCCTTCTCTCTCTCTCTCCCACCTTCTCTCAAATGATAAATCGTTTTAAAAAAAGATTTTTAAAAAAATGGGTGTGTACAAATGGATTTAATATTTTCCTGAGGGGAGAGAGTATCACTGGTGAACAGAGGTCAGGGCAGTCAGTAATGAGCAGAACTGACAAAAACATTGCAAAAATTCATCTATTTGTGTGTCAAAATCATTGACTGTAAGAAGCATAGCAGCCCAAATAAACATTGATAGAGAAACAGTTAGGAAAATCTCAACTGAAAATCTTGGCATGAAAAAGGTGTGTGCAAAAATGGTCCCAAAAACCCGCAAATAAAGGTGGGGGGAAAAAAATGGTCCCAAAGGAGCTCACCAATGAACAAAAGCACAGGGGAGTCCAAGTTTGCCAAGACCTTTTTGAGAGGCAAGAGCATGATTTGGGCCATGTTATCACTGGTGACGAAACATGGGTGTACCAACACAACCCCGAAACAAAGCATCCAAGGGCACAAGGGAAGTCAGCCGATTGTCCACGACCAAAAAATTTCGTTAGTCCTAATCAAGAGTCAAAATGATGTTGCTAGCCTTTTTTGATACCTTGTACCAACTGGATAGTCAATCAATTTGACTATTTTGGAAATGCTGAAAAGCCTGCATGAAAAAGTTAGATGAAAATGACCTGAACTTTTCACCAACAACTCAGGGCTCTTACATCATGACAATGCATGAGGTCACAGGCCACTGTCTGTGAGGGAGTTTTTAGTCATTCAACAAATAACTGTATTGGATCATCCTCTCTACTCACCTGATCTGACCCCCAATGACTTTTTTCTTTATCCAAGGTAAAGAAAATACTGAAACAAAGACATGTGGATGACATTTGGGGCATTAAGGGTATGACAAGGATGGTTGTGATGGCCACCAGAAAAAGAGTTCCAAAATTGCTTTGAGGGTAGATTACGCACTGGCATAGGTGCATAGCTTCCCATGGGGAGTACTTCGAAGGTGATTGTAGTGATATGCAGCAATGAGGGAGGTACGCAGTAGCACTTTTTCTAGGATAAGTCCATGAACTTAACTATCAATTCTTACATACAACATATACAACCTGAAACTACAGTTTCGTCAAGTAATAGTAAGCCATACTGTATGTGATGTGCTATTTTTTTTCCCTTTTTATTTAGATTCCAATTTATTTTTAAAGAGTGGACACAACCCACTAAATTGATTTCATAATCTACTGAGGGATCCCTCTCCTGAAATTTGAAAAATATTACTTTAAAATTCAGTAAAATGTTTACATTTGGGGAATCTTGAGGAAGGGTATTCAGAAATTCCTTGTACTATTGCAGTCCTTTTTTTTAAGTCTGAAATTGCCAAAATAAATTTAAAAACCCTTCCAACTCATTGTTTGCATAGGCAGTTAACATGTCCCATATAGCATATTTCCTAATTTCCCCCACCCCACTTGTTTTCCCTACTGTCCATAATTCTTTGCATATAGCATGCTTTCAATAAACACAAGCTGAATAAAAATTTATGGGAAGGTATAAGCTAGAAAGGACTTCCTAAAGTGGACCTTTAGCTGGACCTTCAAAACAACTGGTATCATGCTCAAAGAATGATTTAATCTTTTTGTTACTGAAGACTCAAAGACCAAGAACAGATTTTAACAAAAAATCACCAAAGGCCTTATAAAAGAAAAACAAAAGGTGTGTATAATAAACAAAACCCTAGTATACTTATACAAACTTACTGATGTCAGAAATGACATCTACCCTCTCTTTCCTTACAACATTATAAATAAGAAGTGAAAATTATACCTCAAAATTCTGTTCCATTATGTTTCCACCTTTACTCAAACTCTCCATGATGGCCTTATTCCGAAGAATATCTTCTTCACTGAGATGTTCTCTTCTTTTTCTTGATTCTAAAACAAGTCCATTCACCAGATAAAAGTCTGCCAAAAAGTTTCCTACTCTTTCCTAAAACAAAAGCAAATATTTCAAAATAATAAAAAAATTAAGCTTGCCTTAGATTAAAAGAAAGTTTCAAAGTAAAAATACATTTATATGTTTTTTTCCATAAACAAGTAATCTTAAGGTGAAAATAAATATGCCTTTGGTACTTAAACGTATCATTTTATCTTCTACATCCTATTAAGTTACACAATACATAACATTACACATTTCAAATCTGTAAATAAAAAATTAAAATGCACAAGATACATGGCAATTAATCTACAAATAAATTAAAATTAAATAAAAATATTACACAGTATTTCTTTAGAACCTACTCTGAAGTAGCACAAAGCTATCTGAAAACTTTATTTATCTTAAAGTATAGTCAAACATCATGACTAATAAGGACAGGTCAGGCATAATTACTGTTCCCATTTTATAGACAGAAAAGAAAATGGAATAAAAAGAAATAGTCTAAGTCACATAGGAATGTCTAGTACAACTAGAATTACCTGCTCCAATACCCTGTTCTCTAACAGGTTCAAACTTCAAGTTACTGTTGTTTGCTGCTTTCAACAAAGAGAACAGAGTAGTCTTGCTCACCAATACAACTGAGTGTTTATGTTACAAACTGGGGATAGGAAAACTGAAGAGGTATAAAGGACATCAAGAAAAGAGTTATTATTATTTCCTCTCAATGAAGTCCTCCTTCAACTCAACCTTCATCTTTTTCAGACCCATAAGTGGTCAGAGTTTGAAATACTTCACTTTAAAAAACACAACCAATAACTTACTAAAAACAAGCTTCCCATTTCTACCTGCATGCTTATCATTTGGTCTCCATCTTACTGCTGTTTTCTAGTATTCCAAACTATGTGTTTAGAGTCGTTCCCAGCTTGCTTTTAGTGGCCTCCTTACCAGTCACCAGAAAGCAAAGCACTTTGTACCTGTTCCTACCTACAAAATGGGAACCAAAAGCATTACTGACTTCCTACTTACCTGTCAAAGATTTAAGATCACCTAGCCACTATTCAAGAGCTTTGAGCTGCTTTGCAGTAGCACTAGATGCATAGCTACTTCAATTTTTATCTTCTCTTGAAGTGATCCTTCTAAGGCTATCCAGAGTACACAATACAAACAAATAAAGACTTCAAACCAGCAAATGGACCACAGTAGGAACTCACAACTGGGAATCCAATAATGCTATTTGTTGTCAATGGGCTTAAGAGTGGAAAGTTAATGAGCCTAGATCTCATAGTGAGGATTTTCTGTGGTTGGGAAATACTCAGGTAACAATTGCCAGTTTTTGAAATCTTATAATAAAAAAGTATTTATTAAAAGTAATTCATCATAACAATAAAAATTTTAATTGTATGTTTTCCAATATCAAGCCATTCTATTTCTTGCTATCTCTAAGAGACAATGCAACAGAATGTAAAAGAATGGCTAAGTGCAACATCATTTAAAAAGGCAGAAAACTAGATACAAATGTGTGTCCATTCATGTAAATGTCTAAAAATAAGAAACTGGATAAATATATTACAGTATATCCACAGTATGGAATAATATGCAGTTGTTAAAAAGAATACTAGCCAGTCATTAAAAATATTACTAATAAGAAATAAATGATGATGGAAAAAAAACTGACTCTGGGTAGTGAGATCTCAATTCAACACATAGAAGATGTATTATAGAAATGTACAACTAGAACCTATGTAATTTTACTAACCAATGTCACCCCAATAAATTTAATTTAAAAAGAAGAAAAAACTTCTAAAGCATATTAAAGAATAAAAAAAAAACAAAAAACAAAACCAGCTGCAAAACAACAGATAAAACACTTTATAAACAAATATCAACAACTAAAGCTACACATTAGGTATTATGAATACATATTCATGAAAAGCATTCAAAAAGATCTGGACTATATATAAATGGATAAGCTTCTACAAGGTGCTTTGTGATTGTGAGTACTGGTCAACAAGGACTTTTGGTTTTATTTGCAAGGTAGTGTGGTGGTTAATTTTATGTCAAGTTGGTTAGACGATGGTGCCCAATCGTCTGGTCACATTAGTCTAGATCAGGGGTGCCAAACTCAATTAAAACATGGGCCATTTGGTGCAACAGGCAAGATTCACGAGGGCCACATCACATTTACAAACGTCGCCAGAACTGAGTCAGCACGTTTATACACGCCCACAAGCCCCCAGGAAAGGCACTGGGCCATGTGTATTCTTGTCTTCAGTAGTTAAAGGGTTAACAAGGGAATTGTGTGTACGGTATTGCCTCAATCTCCCCTAAGCACTATTTTCTTCATAACAATTTTTTCTATTTTCATTTTATTTCAGAGCATCAAAATTACCTCGGGGGCCGCATGCGGCCCGTGCGCCGCCAGTTTGACATCCCTGGTCTAGATGTTGCAGTGAAGGCATTTTTAGATGTAATTAACACTTAAATTAGTGGACTTGGAACAAAGCAGATTACCCTCCATAATGTGGGTAGACTTCATCTGATCATTGCAGGCCTTAAGAGCAAAGACTACCATATTTCCCAAAGGAAAACCAATTCTGCCTCAAGACTACAATGTAGAAACCCTGCCTTGGATTCTAGCCTGTGGATTTCAAACTAAACTCTTCCCTGAATTTCTAG
Source organism: Craseonycteris thonglongyai (assembly GCA_004027555.1). Classification (NCBI taxonomy): domain Eukaryota; kingdom Metazoa; phylum Chordata; class Mammalia; order Chiroptera; family Craseonycteridae; genus Craseonycteris; species Craseonycteris thonglongyai. Next base: position 24,967 of record PVKE010016855.1, on the reverse strand, counting down.
CCTATTGGACGGCTCTACAGATTTTAAACTGGCCAGCTCCTATACTCACATGAGCCAATTCCTTAAAATAAATCAATCTCTCCCTACCTCTCTCTCTCCTCTCTGTATTTATGCATCTACCTATATATCTATATATACATATAACATATGAAGAGAGAGAAAGAGATTGATTGATTTTATATCACAGAGAACTCTGACTATTATAGCCTGGTTTTTTAAAAAGATTTATTTTATTGTTTGAGAGAAGATGTGAGAGAGAGAGAAGGGAGAAGGGCCCAGAGGAGTTTTCATAGTTGTATAGCACTACTTGTGACACAGTTTCATTTCACACAGGTGGATGTGGAGCCACGCGGGGCAGGAACTGAACTGAGGGCCTTCCACATGGGAGGTGAGAACCTCTGCCACCATCCCAGTGGTTATCAGTTGTGCCACAGTTCCATATATGGGTTTACATCGGCTGGGGACGGGATTCGATCCCTGGAACTCATGGTTGTAAAGCAAGCGCTCAACAGGCTGAGCTATGCTGGTATTCCCTAATACAGGCTATTTTTGTTTCTCCAATGACAATATACTCATTTCTATTGTGTATAATAAAAGATAAAAATAATTTTTAGTGTCAGTAAATCCTGGCTCTTACTTGGTTAGGCTACTTACTGTTGACTTTAAAACTTCATAAAATACTTTCTCACACTGTAATTAAAAAGTTCTGAATATATTTTGAACAGTCTTATATAACTTCCTAATGACAAATGATATATGGTAATTATAAAAAATGTACAATTCACTAATATGATATGTAATTTAGTGTTGTAAAAACATAAGCATATTTCATTTTAGTCATATATATTGAATACTGAGAAACAGACACTGCATTAGCAAAATAGTTTAGAAGTCTAAAAGTACAAATGAAAACAGTCCGAGAAAATAAATCCAAAACCATATTCTTCTTTGTGGTCTTCTTAATGAATAAAGTCTTAGAAATGCAAAGGAACCATTGAAGAAGACATTATTCCTTGCATAATAACAAAGCAACAAACAACAAGAATCCTTCCCAATACAGAATTCTAAGGAGCTAAAATTTCTTTCCTGGCTTCTGTAACAATTCCAATTCTGTAACCTACCATTATAATTCCTTATTTGGATTAAAGGACAGAAAATAAACTACTTAAACACAATTCAGTTAGCTACTTCTTCCTGCATATATATCACAGTATCTTGGCACATTAAATACTAAATTATTTTTTAAAGTTTAAAAAATCTAGATTCACACATACTGTTTTATCTTCCCGAAAAAGCCATCCTGTTTGGGCACGTGTGAAAGAAATTGATTTGGTTGATAAAGTTGCAGAGTAAATGTCACTACTCATTAAAATGTCAACCTCTTCTTCGGTTTCCATCTCTGATTCCTGGGGAAGGGAGAAAAAATTAAATATAAGAATCCAGGTCTTCAAAGGTTATTAGTATGATATATGAAATAACAATTAAAATATTATGAATTTTAAAAAACAAAAAGAACAGATTGTAAAAAATGTAAAGCTTTAGTTAAAACAATTACAGAATTTTAAACTACATGCATCTAAGTAAGTCAGAACTATGACTAATTATGAATCTGTAAGTACACAACACATTAAATATAGTACACTTACAATGGTACAGAGCTGTAATGCAAACATTATTAGATTACCCGTTATAGAAATACCCTGTATAGAGTATGTAAAGCAATTTTAAGTGATTAAAGACATAAGTTGATAGGTCAGATAAAATGCACACATTAAGGTTTTGTTTTCTTTAAATATAGATGAATCTTACTTTAGTTCTTTTTAATCGAAAGACCCACCACTACTATCATTTGACCTTTTCTTTACCAATAGTTCTAAATGAAGGATAGAAGAGGAGATGGGAGGGAGAGAAAGAGGGAGTGTGGGGGGAAGGAGGGAGGGAGAGAAGAGGGAAGGAGGAGGGAAAGAATGGAAAGGAGTCCAGAAGGATCTTCTCATATTTCTTATAGAAAAAGAAGAAATTCATAAATACCAACCTATAATTTCTAAACTTAATAAACAGCCTCACTTCAGGTTTTATTCTCTGCATATTCTCCACTGCTGGCACATAATAATTAATCAATAATTATTTTTAAATGAGAAAAAAAAAAAAAAAGACTTGTGCTTGCTTTAGGGACAGAAGACTAAGTTATGAACTACAAAATGATAAGTGAATAGGTATAAGATGAGGTTCTATTCTTTAACAGACCAAGAGAAACTCTCTGATACTTAGTACCATAGCATCTTAGGGAAAAAGAAAAGGGAGCAAAAAGAGGATGAACTTAAATAGCTGTCTGGGGAATGAGAACTGTCCACAGGGCTTACAATGGCTACAGGATCTATTTCCCATACCCCCTGATTTCTATATTCCCAAGAGACCCATTTTCTATTCACCACCAAACTTTCATACAGATATAGTCTATTTTTAATCTATCAATCTATAGAAAAAAACAACAACAGTAATACATTGGAACTAGGATAGTACCATTTCCTTCAACCTACAGCATGAAAGGAAAAATCTGGACATTAATGAAAATGTATTCCTGGTAACCCAAACTTACTTGAAACACAATTTCTAAAGAAACATTTGGGCATGCATAGGTTGCACAGAACTGTTAGAAAATATGCTTTAAATACAAATTAAATCATAGACTGACCATCTTCTAACTGCATCAGTGAAAAAGACCTATTGTTAATCACATCCATTCAACAAATATTTATTGAACAGTTATTACTTATATATACATATCAGAATATACAACTATTCCCTGCCTTGAGGATTACTGCTTAAAACCCAGCCTTTCTGCAACTTTTTAGGCATAAAATACACAAACATATATACACCCTAAATACCAGTCTGTTGGTGATATAATTGATATTATAATATCAGCTAAAACTTATACACTGTACTACTAGCCTTAATCTCTGGCTTCTCTTTCAGTACCATATTTCCAATTTATCTGTTACCTAGTTAGCTATCCTATTGTAATTTAACATGCAAGAGGTCAAATTATTTAATAAATATCTGAGAGTACAGAATAAAGGTCAGCAAACTATGGCCAGCAGGCCAAATCCAGTCTACCACCTGTTTTCATAAAATTTTATTGGAATACAGCTATAATTGTTCATGTACATATTGCCTGTGGCTGCTCTTACGTTAAACATAGCAGAGTTGAGTAGTTGTGATTGAGACAACATGGTTTGCAAATACATTTAAATATCTAATATATTATTATCTCTACCTTTACAGGAGGAGTTTACCAAACTCTGGACTAGTGTGTACTGATGCTATATTAGATACCAGAGAATACAACTAAAAGAACCCTATATTCTTGAGGAGCTTATTAGCTCAATAGAGGAAGAAACCTATATAAACTAATAAAGCAGTAGAAAGTCCATGGTACCAGATTTAGTGGCCACATAAAGAAAACAATGATCACCTGGCAGGGAAGGAAATGACACTAAGCAGTTGCCACACAGCTGTGAAGAAAAAGGGCATTCCAGGAAGTGGAAACAATGACACACGAAATAGCCTGGTCACAGAAGGAGCCATGTCATGCTAAGGAATGTGAATTTCACTTTTTAGGCAACAGAGAACTTTTATAATGTCTTTGAATAAGGCAGGTTTTGTGAATTTTGTTTTCAGTGCTGAATCTATCTCCAATATGTGGGATAATTTAGAAGCAGACAAGAAGGCAGCCAAAAAGATAATTTATGATTTGCAATAGTCCAGTTGAAAGATAATGAATACCTAACTTATGGCATTAACAGAATAAATAAAAAAGGGATAATTATAGAACATTAGGGAGACAAAAATGACCATACATTCTCTAACTAGAAAGCATAAGAGTAGAGCTACAAGATGGCGGGGTGAGTGGAGAATCCCGAAACCTACCTGGGAAGGGACTTTTGAACGAAGGGGAATCCACAGGGAAAACCCTGAGAAACACCCTTAACTGAGACTGCCACGCAACGCAAAACAACACCTGAAGGTTAATGAGGAAAAAGGGGAGAGAAGGAGAGGGAAGGGGAAGGAGAAGTACAGGGACGGGGACACGAAACATGACCCGGGGCTGGCAGAAGAAAAAGGGGATTGGGGGACTCCGGTCAAAGTGGAGCTAGATCCTGGACAGGCCGGAAGCCAAGACCCAAGGAGAGTGGAAGCCCCACAAGACTGTGGGCAATTTAACATCTGAACCCAAGGGGCAGCATGCTGTGCCCCACTCAGATCACGGTGCTGGAGGTGGAATACACACCGTGGAGCAGGGACAGCTGAACTTCCCAGGTGGTGAAAGAACAGGGCACCAGTCCACCAGGCGGCCAAATGGCTGACTTACACTAGTGGCACAGCTGAGCTGAATAGAATCGGCTCTTAGGGAGTTGCTTTCCAAGCCACAGGCTCTTAAATTAAAAGAGCATCCAAAGAAAAGCAGAGGTCAGAGAAAGACCGAGCAGTGTGCCTCAGATCTGGTGGGCCGACCTCCCTGCCCTCAGCATTTGTGGGTCCTTATCTAGGCTGAGAGTATGCACCTGGCTCCCAGCCAGAGGGGTCGCACCTGAAGCCCAGAAGCGCGGACTCAAAAAAGTGAATGGTCTCTGGGTGATGGTAAGACTAGGAGTATAGCCAGGAAGGCAGAGCACCCTTCTGGAGGGGCTGGGCAGGAAAGCGCAGGGCTTAACTGCGCACCAGCCCTCCTACTCACAACACCCTGAAGCCTAGAAACACGAACACAAACACAAACTGTCTCTGGGTATGACTGATTCTAAACCCAGATCCGGGAAAACACAATGCACCCTAAGAAAAGGGTCAAGACAGTGCACACACGGACCTGCCAGCACCCTTGCTGACAGAGGAATCTGCTATTGTCATAGGCCCACCCCAGCTCCTACCCACACTCCCCCAACCCACCCTCAATTCCACTGCTCCACCTTCTATTAGCTAAGCCAGTAACCAGGAGCGCAACTCTAGGACATAGAAACTGACTGCTTCCCTCAAACCTCTCCCAAAACAAATTTTCCCCTCAACTGAGCTACACAACATGCTACACAGTAGAGACATACCAGGCTACAGTCAGACCATAGCCCACCTCACTCTCCCAAAGAGGGGGAGCATCAACACTAAGATAGTTGGGACAAAAAAAAAAAGAATTCCATCTTCTAGGAAAAACCCCAGAGGGAAACACACTCATGACTAAGGTGAAAAAAAACAAACATCAAAAACAATGAACACCTCGAAATCCAAAGTGACTCCCAAAGAATACGTAAAATCTTTAAAAAGGAGCTTAAAGACCTGGAAGTAAATAATCTAAGAGAAACAGAATTCAGGGCTGCAATTCTTAAGACATTCAGAGAGCTCAGTACATGCTGGCAAAATACCCAGACACAGTTAAATGACCTCAATAAAAAAATTTCTGATCAAAATGAACACTTTACCAACAAAACTGAGAAGTTAGAGCAGAACTAAAAGGAACTCCTTGAAATGAAAGCATAATGGGAGAGCTGAGAAAAGAATTAACCAGCATAGGAAACAGGGCTGACCAACTGGAAGAAAGAATTAGTGACATTGAAGATAAAAACATGGAAATTTCACAGATGGAAGAAGAAAGGGATATGAGAGTCAAGAGAAATGAAAGGGCCCTACAAGAACTCTCTGACTCCATCAGAAAGAGCAATATTAGAATAATAGGGGTACCAAAAGAAAGTGAGATGGAATCTTCTCAGAGCCTTTTAAAGCAGATAGTAGATGAGAATTTTCCTAACCTATGGAAAAAACTGGAACCCCAAATGCAAAAGGAAAATACGAGCCCTAGCTATCTAGACCCTAGCAGATCTTCTCCAAGGCACACTGTTCTGAAGATGACAAAAAACAAAGACAAAGAAAGAATCCTCAAAGTTGCCAGGGGAAAAAATATATAACTCTCAAAGGAAAACTTATCAGGCTGTCATCAGACTTCTCAGCAGAAACTCTGCAACCCAGGAGAGAGTGGAGCCCAATCTTCAAAATTTTTAAAGAGAGAAAGCCAAGAATTAACTATCCAGCAAAATTAACCTTTAGATATGAAGGAGGAATTAAGGCCTTTCCAAATATACAGAAGCTGAGGAAATTCTCCAGCTCAAAACCGGTACTCCAAGAAATACTGAAGGAGGCTATTTGGCCTGAATCAAGGGATCACAATAAATGGAGAAAAGTTGGGACAAAAAGGAAATAAAAAGGAAGGAAGAAATGGATACAGGAAATCATCATATATCAATTATCACCCTAAATGTAAATAGATGAAATTTGCCAATAAAGAGGCACAGAGAAGCAGAATGGATTAAAAATCAAAATCCAACCAGATGCTGTATACAAGAGACACACCTCAGCCACAAAGACAGATACAGGCTCAGAGTGAAAGGATAAAAAACCATATTCCAAGCACATGGCACTCAGAGAAAAGCAAGACAGTCCATACTGATTCTTGATGAAATAGACATCAGGATCAAAATAAATAAATAAGAGCCAAAGATGGATATTTTATATTGATAAAAGGAACAATTAATCTAGAAAACATGACACTCATCAATATATATGCCCCTAATAAAAGCACCAAAATTTACAAAGCAAGTAATACATCTAATAGGAGAATTTGACAAAAATACAGTTATAACAGGGGACTTAAACACTCCCTTAACAACGCTGGACAGATCATCTAAGCAGAAAATAAGGAAATTACAGCCTTAAATGATACATTACAGGAACTGGACATAATTGACATTTATAGGACACTCCATCCTGCAACACAGGACTATACATTTTATTCTAGTGCACATGGAACATTTTCAAGGATAGACCATATCCTGGGACTCAAATCTAACCTCAGCAAATTTAAGAATATGCTAATCATACCAAGTGTATTCTAAGACCACAAAGCTTTCAAACTAAAGATCAACTGTAAAAGGAAAGCAGGAAAAATCATATATACATAGAGACTGAACAACATGCTATTAAAAAATGACTAGATCAAAGAAGAAATAAAACAAGAGATTAGAAAATTTGTAAAAATGAATGACAATGAAAATACGACATACCAAAATTTCTGGGACACAGTGAAAGCAGTATAAAGAGGGAAATTTATATCATTACAGGTCTATCTAAAAAACCAAGAAAGGGGAGGCTGGGATGGCTCAGTGGGTTAAGCGCTCACTTTGCAGAGCTGGGACCGAGGATCGAATCCCGGCTCCGGCCCGCACGGAACCATATGCTGAACTGGGGAGTGCCCCCAGTTCAGTTCTCTCTCTGTCTCTGTATCTGTATCTCTCTCTCTCTCTCTCTCTCTCTCTCTCTCTCTCTCTGTCAAAAACAATAAAATAAATAAATAAATCTTAAAAAACCAAGAAAAACTACAAGTAAACATCCTAACATCACATCTTAAAGAACTAGAAAAAGATGAGCAAAGGATCCCCAAAGCCAGCAGAAGGAAAGAACTAATAACACTTAATGAAATTCAGAATAGAAAAACAATAGATAAAATTAATGGAAGAGGGAGGTGGTTCTTTGAAAATATCAATAAAATTGACAAACCACTGGCTAGGCTTACCAAAGAAAAAGAGAAAAAATCTCATATTTCCAGAATTAGGAATGATAAGGGAGAGATCACAACTTACAATACAGAAATACAAACAATCATAAGAAATTATTATGAAAGACTCTATGCCAACAAATGTGACAATCTAGAGGAAATAGACAAGTTTTTCGAGACATATAGTTTACCTAGACTGAACCAAGAACTGGGTAAATAAACCAATCAACAGTACAGAACTTGAAACAACTACCCAAAACTGGCCCAAAGGAAAAAGTCCTGGACCAAATGGTTTTACCAATTAGTTTTATCAAGCATTCAAAGAACTAATGCCCATCCTCCACAGACCACTCCAAAAAATCAAGAGGAGGTAATACTACCCAACTCATTCTATGAAGTCAGTATTCCCCTAATACCAAAACGTGGGAAAGACAATACCAAAAAGGATAACTATAGGCCAATCTCCCTGATGAACACTGATACAAAAAATCTAAACAAACTATTGGCAAACAGAATACAACAATTTGTAAAAAGATAACTCATCATCATCAAGTGGGATTCATTCCAGGGGCACAAGGATGGTTCAACATATGCAAATCAATCAATGTAATTCAGCACATAAACCAAAGAAAGGATAAACACCACATGATTATCTCACTTGATGCAGTAAAAGCATTTGACAAAATACAACACCCATTTATGATAAAAACACTGAATAAAATGGAAATTAAAGGAAAGTACCTCAACATAATAAAGGCCTTATATGACAAACCCTCAGCAAATATTATATTGAATGGGGAAAAGCTGAAGCCTGTTTTCCTAAAATCAGGAACAAGACAGGGATGCCCCCTGTCACCACTGCTATTCAACATAGTTCTAGAAGTTCTAGCCAGAGCAATCAGGCAAGAGAAAGGAATAAAAGGCATTAGAATTGGGAGAGAAGAAGTCAAACTGTCACTCTTTTCAGATGTCATGATCCTTTATATAGAAAACTCTAAAGACTATCAGAAATCTATTACAAACCATAGACAACTACAGTAAAGTTGCAGGATACAAAATTAATGTGCAACAATCAACTGCATTTTTATATGCCAACAACGAAACTTCAGAAAGACAGATGAGAAAATCCATCCCCTTTATCACTGAAAACAAAAGAATGAAATACCTAGGAATAAATCTAACAAAGAATGTGAAGTACTTATACACTGAAAACTATAAGACACTGTTAAAAGAAATTAAAGAAGACACAAAGAAATGGAAAGATATTCTGTGTTCATGGATTGGAAGAATCAACATAGTTCAAATGACCATATTACCCAAAGCAATACACAGATTCAGTGCCATTCTCATCAAAATCCCACAGATATTCTTTCAAGAAATAGATTTTAAAAATCATCAAATTTTTGTATGGAACCATAAAAGACCCCGAATCGCCAAAGCTATCCTAAGAAAAATGGATAAAACAGGGGGCATCTCACTACCTGACTTTAATCTGTACTACAAAGCCTCAATAATCAAAACAGCTTAGTTTTGGCAGAAAAACAGATACCCAGACCAATGGAACAGAATTGAAAACCCAGAAATAAACCCCCCCAATATATGGACATATTATTTCGACAAAGGAGCCAAAAATAAACAGTGGGGAAAAGAAAGCCTCTTCAGTAAGTGGTGCTGGGAAAATTGGAAAACCACATGTAAAAGAATAAATCTGGACTGAACTGTCACCATATACCAAAATTAACTCAAAGTGGATTAAGGACCTCCACATAAGATCCGAAACGATAAAGTGCATAAAGAAAGGCATTGGCACTAAACTTATAGACCTTGGGCTCAGAGAGCACTTTATAAACTTGACCCCAAAGGCAAGGTATGTAAAAGCATAAATAAATGAATGGGATTATATCAAACTAAAAAGCTTCTACACAGCAAAGGACACTGTCAACAAAGTAAAAAGGAAACCAACCAAGTGGGAGAAAATATTTGCAAACAATGCCCCTCATAAGGGGCTAATACCTAAAACATATAAAGAACTCATACAACTCAACAACAAAAAAACAAACGATCCAATTAAAAAATGGGCAGAAGACCTAAACAGACACTTCTCCCCTAAAGATATACAAACAGCCAACAGATAAATGAAAAAGTGCTCAACATCACTAGCAATTAAGGAAATGCAAATTACCATATTTTCCGGCGTATAAGACGACCGGGCGTATAAGACGACCGGGCATATAAGACGACCCCCTAATTTTACAGTTAAAACATAGGTTTAGGCCTATATTCGCTGTATAAGACTACAGACTCGGAAGTGGGGGGTAGTATTATACAGTGAATATAGGCCTAAACCTATGTTTTAACTGTAAAATTAGGGGGTCGTCTTACACGCCCGGTCGTCTTATACGCCGGAAAATACGGTAAAACCATAAGGAGATACCACTTCATACCTGTTAGAATGGCTATAATCAACAAGACAAAGAATAACAAGTGCTGGAGAGGTTGTGGACAAAAAGGAACCCTCACACACTGCTGGTGGGAATGTAAATTGGTACAACCACTATGGAAGGCAGTATAGTATGGAGATTCCTCAAAAAACTAGGAGTATCACTATGACCCAGCAATCCCTCTACTGGATAGCTACCCCAAAAACCTGAAAAACTTAAATCCACAAAGATATCTGTACCTGAATATTCACTGCAGTACTGTTCACAGTGGCCAAGTCACGGAAACAACCAGTGTCCTCTGATAGATGACTGGATAAAGAAGTTGTGGTACATTTACACAATGGAATACTACCAGCAATAAGAAAAGATGATATACAGCCATTTGTGACAACATGGACCTTAAAACCATCTTATTAAGTGAAATAAGCCAGACTGAAAGAATCAAGAAACATATGACATCACTTATAGGTGAATTATAAAGCTGAAAGTAACAAAGAAACAAACATTTATGGACACACTCAACAGTTTGGTGGTTACCGGAGGGTGGGGGGCGGGAGAGAGTAGGGTGGGGAGTTGGGAGTAGGCAACAGATATGTGGTGGTGGAAGAAGAGCTGATTCTGGTTGTGGAGCACATAGTGCAGTGCATGAATGATGTGATGTGGAGTTGAGCACCTGGAAACTACATAGTTGTTGCCAACCAACTACAATAAATTTAACAATTAAAAAAAAAAAAAGAAAACATACAGTGCAAGAAAAGATTTCAAAAATAACTTCCAGTTTTTCTGGTTGAAGAGAGAACAATGTTATTCACCAAAAGAAGGAAAATAGGGCAAAGGGCAGGTCTGGATAGAAAATAATGAGTTTAGCTGCAGACAATCTAAATTTTGAAGTTACCTATAAAACATATACAATATCCATTATCCATTAGACACTTAAATAGATAGGTCTCCACTCAGAAGATCTACCTGGGATACAATTATATACTGGTGAATCATCAACCTATGGGAGTTAGAGCTGTGGGAATAGATTATTCTGCCAGTCTGTAAAAATGAGAACCATATCAGGAGCATATCAATATTCAAGAGGTGAGTAGCAGAGGGGAAGGGAAAAGGAGATCACTTACATATAAGGTGATAAAGGAGAATCAACTCTTTGTGGTGAACACACAATGCAATATACAGAGGGTGTATTATAGAACTGTCCATTTGAAACCTGTAATATTTTACTAACCAATGTCACCCAAAAATAAAATAAAAATTTTTAATAAGGAAACAAACAAACAAAAAAAAACAGAAAGAAAAAGGAATAGGAAAAGGAGAATAAGAAAAGAGGAGAAAAGAACAACTGTCCAAGGCCAAATTACAAGGAAATAAAAATTTTAAAAACTGAGCTATCAGTAATAGCAAATACTTCAGAAAAGTCTAATAAAATAGAATGTTGAAACAACTACACTGATTTTAGCAATGAACTCAAAATAAACATCATCCCAAATCCCAAACCTATTTCCTTTTCCAATCCCCATTTGTATGAGTGGCACAAGTATCATTTCACTCTTCAAGACAAAATTCCTACACACACCCTTAAATCTTTTCAACTCTTAATTCACTATACTCAATCTATTAGCAAGTACTACCATTTCATTTTTAGAAATACAAGTCATGATTTCTCTTTCTTAATCATTCATTACCATCCTAGTCAAGATCCTCATTCCCTCAGATGTATAACTAAAAATTTCTCCCATAATTTTCCAAAAATTTCTCCCTCCTTTTTCAAGCTCTGCCTTTTCCAATTCATCTTGCGTACTAGCTACCAGTAAGTGATCTTAGAGATGTAATTTAATATCTATAAGCCTCAATTTTCTCTTCTGTAAAATGAAGATAATGACAATTTATCCTGACAAGTTATTTTAAGGATTTAATGAGCAGAGCTGTAACATAATTATAGTTCCAATATACTGGCAATTAATGCCTAATATATAATAGTAATTGATACACAATATTAATGCAGTACCACTATCTATAGCACCTAGCAGTGTCTAGCATTTATTAGGTCCTTGATAAATGCTTAAGAAAGAAAAGGAGGGGCAACTCAATCTCTGAGTTTGTCCTCTCTTCCCTCTTAAGTGTGTAGTTTCATTTCAATAAACCTCTCACTTTGCTGCAAAGAAAAAGAAGAACAGGAGGGAAAGAGGGAAAGTGAAAAAATGCATAATTTACTTAAAATACTTTTGGATTACATCAATACCTTGTTGAAGGATCTATGACTTTTTGTGGCCAATTACAGCAGAGCCTGTTATCTTATCTGGCTTTTAAGCTCTTCTATAAACCATGTTCCCATACTCAGTGGGAAAAATCTTCACTGCAATCAGATAGATCTCTCTTGTTTCCCAAAAAGACCACTCTTATTCCCACTTCTTTGACTTCACGAACGCTGTGTGTTCCACAAGGAATAGCTTTCTCTTCTCTTCTTCCAACCTAAATTTTTATTGCTCAGTTTCAGTTAGGACACTATCTTTCAATAGTACACATACAAGGTAATAAGGGTCTCATTGATAGATAAGGTAGTAGGGAGGTCTAATCTAAGAGATATTGATGAAGGAGCCACAAGATGTGGTTAATGACAATATGGGGCAATGGAGTAGGGAAATACAAAAAATAAAAGCAACAATAACAATGAAAATGTTGACTTAAAAAGCATTTGTAGGGCTATCAATGATATGGATATACCAGAAAAGCTTTGTCTTTAGTTTATAGCAGGGAAAGGGGCATTCAGGAAACAAAGAATGAAGATAATGGTGTATATGGTTTTCAGTGGTGGTTGTGGAGGCAATACCAACATAGATTTATGATGTAACAGAAGTTAATTTTGTACTCTAAGAAAGAAAAGGCAGAGAAAAGAAAGGTAGCCAAAGAGTGAGGAAAAGGAGGCATACAGAGAGCAGAGGTGTTCTTATTAAGGAGATAGAGACAGTCAGCAACATTTTAAAAGAAGCTGAGGTAGCAAGATAATAAATGATGAAAGTCAGCATAGATTTCACAAGTGAGAACTACAAATGAGAACGAGGGAAACTGAAATTCACTTAACTAGGAGACCATCAATGAATTATAAACAAACAGACCAAATAGATTGGTCAAGGTGGAGACCAGCTGGTTAACAGTAAGAAAATGCAATCTCTGAGACTGAACCATCTCAATTATACCTTATGTCTTTTACGACATTTACAGTGAGGCTTGGTTACTTACAAAGACATTAAAAAAAAAACTATTTAGAGGAACACTTATAAGACAGCATGCTCACCTCATGATGTATTCGCTGATAAACCTTTTGTTCATTGTCTAATACTACAAAAGATTCAGAGGGTGCCGCTTCCCCATTGAAAATGAAGCTTAAATCCCCTCGTTGGCACTTCATGTCAGTAAAGTCTATGAGAGTAGTGTCAAGCCTGTGAAAGATGGGTAGACAAAATTTCAATGAAACTTCATAATTTTTAAACAAGCTTTGTTCCTTCTAAACTCAAACCAAGATGCTAGTAATACCATATCTCAAAGCCAAATTTAGAGATAAAAGCTAAATTTAAAATACCTTACTTGGGAAGCCAGGGTTCAGCAGGTTAAGCGCTAGCTTTGCAGCCCTGGGGACCAAAAATGGAATCCCGGCCCCAGCCCTGCATATGCTGAACTGGGGTGTGCTTCCCATGAAAGAGGCTCCCAGTTCAGTTCTCACCCCCTGGTTTGGCCCCTAGCTTGAGGAGACCCCCAGCCCAGTTCCCACTCTGTGTGGCCCCCGCCCACCTGTGTGCAATGAAACCATGTTGAAAACTGATGACGTATAACTATGGAGACTGCTGTGGGCCCTCCCCCTTCTCTCTGTCTCTGTCTCTCTCTGTCTCTGTTAAAAACAATAAAATAAATCTTATAAAAATATAAAATACCTTATTTAAAAAATACCATAAGAATATTTAAATACATTCCATTTTAACTGTATTTCATTTTTCTGAATACACTTCATCAATTCAGCATGAAAAAGATTGCTTCCCCATTGTTGAAGTATTTCCCTAAATGTACCATTGTTCCCTACCATTTCCGTTACTGTCGCTACTTCAAAAAAGTTATTTAAACTGGTAAGGGCAGCAAAAGAAAGCAAAGCTGTCTAACAATCTCTGATCCCTTTAAGACCATGTAGCTAGCTCAGTGGAGCATGTGAGAGGGATAAAGCAATGGATGTACCACATTCTTAGATTAAAGACTGTGTGTGCAGTCTTGGCCTTTTCATCTACACCTATGCATTATGCCTAACCAAACCTTGCCACATCCTTCCACTTGATAACCCATTTAACTTACTCCAAATTCTTGGCTTTTCTGTTTGACTTCCCAGACTCATATTAGCATTCTTTTTTCCACCTCCACAGCCTGAAAATCTTAAGAATCGTTCCTGTGTCAAAAGCTCACAGATTCAAATACTTGTGTGTTTATTTGGTAACCAAGATCTGGCCTGGTCTAGCCCAATGAGTTGGTTGCAAATTCCACAAATCACTACTTGCTAAAAGAAGGGAGAGTACTGGAATGAAAAAGTTCACAAGTATCCTGAAGTGTTTCACAAAGCTTTGTAGAAGATCACATCAGGATCTCTCTGACTGGCTGCTCAAAACACAGCCCTTAATCTAAGAAACGGGTTGACACAACAGTTAAGAGATGCTGACCATATCCAGGGACCCCTCCAGGTCGTGAGAGATCCACCCTGGCTACTGAGTTTCTAACACAACTACAAGAAATCATTACTTGGTAGGTTTTTCACTTTTCATGCTAGAAAAGGCAAAGTGAGTGGGTATTCTTAGTTTCCCTATACAGAAAAAGCTGCAAAACGGATTATCTCACATGCCGCATCCAAAGAATAACTAGGGTTATATCATCAAAACTAGTAACTTTTAAAAGTGAAAGTAATATTAATAATTTTGCCAGGACAACAGAGATGAGCCAAAGCAAATGGGAATGTCTGATTACCTTAAAAATAAGGAGCTCTTTTCTGAACCACATAAAATATACACATCCCTCATAATGAAATCAAGAAAAGCTAAGAAAAGCAAGTCACCAATTCCTATAGAGGTGAACCCTGCCTGTTGCTTTATAGCTGAATTCTGGTCCACTTTATAGCTCCTGGTCCACTTTTAATGGCCTGATACTGTATTCCTAGTGCCTTGTACTACTAAACATGTACTATTATTGCATGTGCACCTGACATAAGAGAAAATATTGCCACTAAAAGGGGTTCATCCTCTACCTCTAGAAGATGTGGACTACTAATACTGTCAAAAAGAAACAGATCATTTTATAAAAGCGGCCTATTTGGACTCTCAACTTCAGCTACCAGTGAACACTACACCCCATTCACACATTCTGGATGAGAGTGGTAAAGGGTAGAGGTGGAAATAGTGAGAAAATAGATGCAGAAAGACAGAGACAAAGACAGACTGACATGGGAACATTTAAGCTCCTAGATCTATCTATTCACACCTAAAATAGGTCATAAACAATTTTTATTTCACTTTTCACCTGTGTTTTAAAATATGCTACTGAGATAAGACTATCTAATGCACCTTCTGCAATATTCCTGACAATAAATTGCCTGGTAAATATCACACATGCTGCATAATGATAAAAATGATATTTTAATGTATTAACTAGTCCTTGGCTTTAAGCCAATGAACTTATTTTTAATTTTTTATATGTAATAAGCCATCAAGAACAAAAAATCATTAATACAAATGCAAAGATTTAAACAGAAGCTATTTTTTTGAGATTAAAACTTGAAAAATGCCAAATAACACTGAAATAGGAAATAGAGCCTTCTCTTTAGACGGGAAAAGCACAAAATGAGGCAAAGTTTGCAATAATCATTTCAGTCAGTGAGTACAGATTACTTCATAATTATTAATATTAATAGTGAAAATGTTTGTTAGTATTCCCAACAATAAAGTTGCTCACACTTTCCTCTTCCTACTAAAGTATTAATTTCTCCTTGATACCAAGGAAGGTATTTTACGTGATCAGAAGATTGTCATGATACAAGTAAACTTAAAATTTTTCTTTGAACATATTTTAATTCAGCTTCATTTAAAGTGATGTGAAGGGGAAGCCAAGATGGCTCAGTGGGTTATGCACTCGTTTTGCAGCCCCAGGACCAAGAATTGAATCCCGGCCCCAGCCTGTGTGGACCCATATGCTGAACTGGGGTGTGCTTCCCATGCAGGAGGCCCCTAGTTCAGTTCCTCCCCCCTAGTTCGGGCCCTGGCTCAAGGGGACATGCCTCCCATGTGGGAGACCCGCAGCCCAGTTCCTGCCCAGGACAGCCCCTGCCCACCTGTGTGAAATGAAACCATGTGGAAAACAAATGACATACAACTATGGAGACTGCTCTGAGCTCTCCCCCTTCTCTCTGTCTCTCTATGTCTCTGGCTCTCTATCAAAAACAATAAAATAAATTTTTAAAATAATTTTAAAAATAAAGTAATGTTAAAAAACTAATCTTGATCATATGACTGTCATGAGATACAAATAAACTTTAAAGATTTCTTTGAACACTTGAAGTGATGTTTAGAAAAAACAATCATCTCATGACATTTACATTAGAAAGTTTTTATTTAATGTTACAGATTTTTTTTTTAAGTCAATTCTTGTCCTCTGTGCAAAAAAGCTTTGCCAAATATCCTAAAATCCAGTATTTCTATTAATGTGGTAAACTCTGTTTGGTAATGACAGCTTTATAAACTACGGTATCATATTTCTTCTTCATCCTCAGCTGCTGGTAAACCCTAGGTTTTAGTATCTTGCTAAATTATAGTAGCTTCCCCTTAACCTACGGTACATCCTCTGACATAATTAATTCTCCCTTAGGCTCTTATCCTGATATCACTATTTTTGTTTCGTAGTTTTATCATTGCATTTATTAAATAATATTCATATCATTTACTTGGAAGTCATATAAATATGAAACAATTTTTTTTGAAGAAAAAGTTGCTACATTTTTCCTATTTCTAAAAATCAAAGTTAAAATTAACCTTTTTTAAAAGTAACTCATAGGGGGAAGCCAGGATGGCTCAGTGGGTTAATCACTCACTTTGCAGCGCCGGGGACCGAGGAGCGAATCCCGGCCCCAGCCCGTGCCGAACCATATGCTGAACTGGGAGCTCCCCCAGTTCAGTTCTCTCTCTGTCTCTGTATCTCTCTCTCTCTCTCTGTCAAAAATTAATAAAAAAATAAAAATATATTAAAAAATAATAACTCATAGAAGATAATGTTATCCTCCCAAATAACCTAACTTTGAAGTGCCTATATTAAGTATTTTTAAATTAATGAATGATTTTTTGATGAACCCATAATATATTGCTAACAATGGGCTACTTAATTAAATCTACATAATTAGCAAATCCTTTCCTAATTTCCTCTCTATATTTTTCTGTATTTTCCAAAGTTTCTATGAATTTGATGTGCATGAGCACTTTCATAATTAAAAACATCTGAGGTTATTTTTAAAAAACAAAACTGAGAAGATTCTATCTTAATCAAATTCTACTCCCTGAGAAGGGTTATTACCCTAGGACCTACCTCCAACTGAAAGTTATCTGTTCACTAGAATTCAACACATTATATAACAAATTTCAGAGTTGATTTTTTAAAATTTCTGCCTCTGACATGGTGAGAACTGACAGGAAGTCAGAGAGGTGTGGCTCAGCTATTAATCTACAATATGCTCATATAAAAATCACTTCACCTCTCTGAACTTTCTCATCTATGAAGCGAATGGTTTCAAGACATTTCTAGTTCTAGACATTTACATATCCAAATTAATATCTGAAGATATAAATATGTAACACTTCATATATATAATTTATAAAAATACTAAAGTACATATATAAAAACTGGCATACTTGAGATATTGGAACAGCTTGCATTGCAACAATGAGGTCCAGGGATAAAATCCTGGCCCCGGCCCACCCAAAGCCCTACGCTGAACTGCAGCACAACTGGTAACCACCGGTATGGCAGTGAAGGTTCGGTCTCCTTATGAGGGAGGACCCCATCCAGTTCAGTTCCCACCCTGCATGGCCCAACATCCACCTGTATGGAATGAAACTATGTCACAACTAATGCTGTACAACTGTAGAGATGGCTCTGAGCCATCCACCCTTCTCTTTCACACACATACCTCTCAAATAATAAAATAAACCTTAAAAATAAATAAAAGATTTTTTTTAATTGCCATATTTGCTAGCATTATATATATCTTACATATACTCAATTTGTAAATAACCTATATTTATATAAAGCTAAAGATGTAAGGAGTGATAAAAGTTTTAGAAACGAGTAAACATCAGATCTAAACATCTATCTTAGTTTTAAAAGGAAACAGAAAAAAAAATTAAATTAATCTTAAAGATTTCACTAGAATAGATAAACGAATATAGATAAATGGATAAATATGAGGATGGGTAGATAGGTGAGGAAAGAGTAAAAGAGGGATGGAGAAAAAAAGACAAGAGTTAGTTAGGCCTTCCTTATGTGTCCCTTATTCCTTAAAAAGTCAGGACCAGGGGAAGCCAGGAGCTTTGCAGCCCCGGGGACTGAGGACCAAATCCCGGCCTTTTGGCCCATGTGGACCCATATGTTGAACTGGGATGTGCTTCCCATGTGGGAGGTCCCCAGTTTGGTTCTCGCCAGGGCAACCTTCCCATGTATGGGAGGCCTCCTGGCTCAGCCCCCAGCTCTTGGGGGCGTGCCTCCCATTCAGGAGGCCCCCGCTGGGTTCTGGCCTTGCGCAGCTCCATGCCCACCTGTGTGGAATAAAACTATGTCAAGGGGAAGCCAGGATGGCTCAGTGGGTTGAGTGCTCACTTCGCAGCGCTGGGGACCGGGGATCGATTCCCGGCCCCGGCCCGTGCAGACCCATATGCTGAACTGGGGAGTTCCCCCAGTTCAGTTCTCTCTCTGTCTCTGTCTCTGTCTCTCTCTCTCTCTCTGTCAAAAACAATAAAAAAGAAATAAATCTAAAAATAAATAAATAAATAAATAAATAGATAAATAAATCTAAAAGAAAAATAACAAAAAAAACTATGTCAAAAAACTGAAGACGTGCAACTACAGTGAATGCTTTGGGCCCTCCCTGTTATCTCTGTCTCTCCCTGTCTCTGTCTATCTCTGTCATAAAAAAAAACCCAAACAAAGAATAAAAAATGTCAGGACCAGGAAGATGACTATTAATATCTTAAATTTTCTTAGTATTAAATCATGATCTTCACTCTGTTTGCCTTCTAGATAATCTGTAGCCGAATAAAAACAATACCTTTGTTCTAGTCACGATTTTATGTGTTTGGTTCCTTATCTGTAGTATGTATGTCTCAAATGATATAAAATATTGTGAATATATTACAGGATGTTTAAGTTATAAAATACTACATCCAAATATAAGCTATCACTATAGACAAACGTCCTCTAAGTTTCAATTTTCTGTTACTCAGAAAAAAATCAAATCACCTTACCTGATATTGATTCCTTGTTTGTATATTTTACATGCATCAGAAGGCAGAATTCGGGAAAGTAAAGGCACTGTGTTTTTAAAAATAAAAGGTATAAATTAACCACCTAAAGTTCTGAAATATTACAATCTTTTTTAATTAGAAGAGCAGTGTAAAAATTTCACCAATTCAGCAAATTTGCAATAATTTCCTTTAAAACTGTATTTTCTAACTAAAAATAATGCATAAAGCAATTATGAACAACTTTAAATATCAACTATTTAATTGTATTTGCTGTATAGTTAGTGTACCACATACCCCCTATGCCCACTAGCCCTACCCATCCCCACCAATGCATACAAGAGTGTTAAGAGTTGATATAATGCTACTCTTGGGTCCATATTGCAGGATATTATTATAGTTGAGAAAACAATGCCCTATGGTAACTTAACCCTCCTCAACGGGTAACTATATGGACATGAATCCTATCTGATCCTTTAAATATAATGTGATTAAATAGAAAGTAATGTGTGTAACAGAAAGAAACTTTTTTTTTTTTGAAAAGTTCACAATCTTTTAATGTCAGGGAAAAGAGAAAATTCATAGGTACATAAAACTTTTATATGCCATGACTTCTTTTGTTGTTATTTTACTTTTTACTGTTAAATTTATTGGGGTGACATTGGTTAGTAACAATTATGTAGGTTCCAGGTGTACAATTCTACGGTACATTGTCTATGTGTTGCATTATGTGCTCACCACCCAGAGTCAGCTATCTTTCCATCACCCTATATTTGATGCCCCTCCCTATTCCACCACCCACCCCTGCTCTCCCATCCGCTTTTTCCTTTACCCTCTGGTAACCACTAAACTATTGACTGTGTCCATGAGTTTTTGTTTCTTTGTTACTTTCAGTTTTATATCCCACCTGTAAGTGAAGTCATATGTTTCCAGAAAGAAACACTTTTAAAGTTAAACAATCTAAGTTTGAATGGCAAATATGTGATCTTGGTTACTTAAACTCACTAGACTTCAGTTTCAGAATCTATAAAATGGAATCATACTAGTTACCTATAGATTTCTACATTTCATTGTAGCTTGCATTCATATCACAAGCTATATTTAGAAGGGTTTTATTACTTATTACCTGCTACATTTCGGGAAAATACAAGTTATTCTATAAGTAAATCTGCACACACACACAAAAATGTGAAGCTCAAAATTCCTATAATTAAAATCATATCACAGGTATGTGTTTGAGTGTGTGTGTATGTGTGTATATAAGATATAGTACAGGTATGTATTTTTTAATTCAGTATTTTAAAAATGGGCGATAAATCAACCTGACTATGAAAAAAACAGACTTTAAGAGAAAATTAAAGACTAGTTTTTTAGCTATTTTTTGCTAAAGTATCCATATTTTCTCCTTAGCATTAAAGATACACTTAATATATCAATACCTTTTTTAAATCGTGAGGGGTTACTTAATCCTAAATGATTTCCACCATGAACACAGTTTGATAGACACTGTAATGTATAAAAATAGGAAAAGTTTACTGCCTAGAGAGAATGAAATATCAGCTGAGAGGTTTTCTGGTGAAATGTGCTATATGCACAATCCTAAATTTGAAGTAGTGGTTATGATACTATAAACTTAACATTTTACAAAATAAGAAATATGAAGGGCTTCCTTCAAAGACATGATTTCATTTAATTCACACCAAAATAAAAATGTGCAATAGATGGGGCAGTGATTATTATCCCCATTTTAAACAAATCTAAAGCTATTTTCAGCCAAACCCTGAATATAACTGTGAGAAAGAGTTAAAAGTTCATGTTCCACTACCTCTAAATTATACTTGACCTTGGATCTCAAATTTCTTAGCCTTCCTCTTATTTCTAAGCTGTACTTTTTTTTTTTTTTTTTAAACTTAGGTGTTTTGACAAGGAGAAGAAACAAGACTAAACTCAAGAATAAAGCTTGATAATCGAATCTAGTAATAGTGATTTTTAATCCAAAGTGTCTAAGCTAAATCTACTGAATGAGTTTGTTTTTAGAATTACATATGACATCTAATCATCAGGCACTAATTTTGACATAAAATAAAAAAAAACCTTTATCAACTTAAATGCATCAAAGTCAAATTCTCAAAGAAGCAATACTTTCAACAAGTACTTCAGTGGTTGCATCATGAATCTGCTAATGCAACATCTATAATGGTTTATAACTAAAGATGTATGTACAATTTCATAAGTGACTACATTCATTTCTATTTTGTCATATAACTGAAATGTCCTTCTTAAAATATTTTAAACCACTTTGCTCAGCAAGATAAATCGACTATTTTAGAATTTAAACCACTAACATTACTAAAAGGAGCAGTTAAAGAACCAATCAATATACTCAAAGGACAACCTTAGATGAAGATCATCAAGCAACACTGAAGTCTCCATAGATGGTAAAAAAGGAGGGTGAAAAAGTACATCCAGGCTTTAGACCAATTTGATTTGGAGCTCTTTCATTACACAGAGCTACTACAAACCTTCCCCTCTCCCCCCAATGGTCTAGTTAAGTACACCAGGACTTCTGAATGATACATAAAGCATAAAGGCAAGGTAGGCCTATCACAGTATCAAAATCATGTGTCATTTTTATGGAGTCAAAACTAGCCTGATGAGCTAAAGTTATAACAGTTTTGGAAAGAACTGATTTTACTTAGGGATTAAAATGTTACATTTAAAGATTAAACACACTAGGGAAATCTTAATCATGTTGTAGAGCTGTTGGAATAAAGGAAATCTTTCCTCATGAATTAACATGGTAAAATATCTATGGTATAAACTATGTAATGATATAATAGTATGATTCCATTAAAAAATATATATATACTTGCATATTTATGTGCACATACAATTATAAGCACTATTGAAAGTATTAGCATGAAACATATCAGTGGTTTATATAGTTGTCAATATCTGATTAACTTTTATAATTATATTTATTTTTATAAATATAATTTATTTTCATAATTTATTTTTATAATTATTTTGGGGATAACTCTTAATATCACCGAGTATTCAAATATCTTTATATCATAAAATTAATTCAGATTCTTTAAAAAACACATATAAGCTCAATAAATTCAAACCCATATGTAGATTACACTTTAAAAATATTTTAAACAAAATTTAGTTGTTTTGGTAGTTGTTTAATTAGTAAAGATTACTAGGATCAAACTTCCTATTTGGACATGAAGGTTTTCACCCTAAATGAATTCACACTTAAAATGGGGAAAAGAGAATCTTCCGTTATCAATTTGTTATGTTTACATTTCTATCTAATAATTTTTATACTTGCAATTCTGCATTTATACTAATTTTATAGTAAAACATAGCACTCTTACCCCAGCTTTGAAAATCCCAGTGAAGTTCTAGATAAAAATCACCTAGCTGAGAAATGAAATGTGAATAATTACTGAATGAATCTTAGTTAACAGCTCTTATATCTACGTAATATTCTGCTTTAAAGAAATGTGTTATCATTAGAGGTTTATAGACAATAGAAAAGTTTCAATGTTTGAAGTTGGAGAAAAAAACAACAAAAATGTTTGTTACTTAAAATATTACAATAGCACGCATTATTACTATATTTATATACGAAGGAAAACATGTACAGCTATAGATTTTATAAGAATATTTTAGTCACATAGGAACATATCTGAAACTGATAGGTATTTAAATTTGCATCAATAAATATTCTATTTCACAGTATAACGAAAATAATGGTATTATTGTAAAAATACTTAATAACTTTGGAAGTATTATAAAAAATGATTTCCAAAATGACTATTTGTGTAGACTCATAACGGTCTTAAAAAAAGAAATCACCCAATGCAATAGAAACTTGTTTCTGTAAAGTGATAACAAGAAGTATACAAAATTTGAAATTATATGTCACCACAGAACAACTATAAAGGAAATTTTTATTTCACAAATTAGAAGTTACACACCAAAGACTAACTGTTAAAGAAACTAGTATGATCAAATAGTCTCAAAAAAAAAAATGTATCTCTTGAGATCTCAAAAAAAAAAAAAGCACACCTAAGTGAAGACACAGTCACCATGACAGGTCTATCTTTCTCCCACAGTCCATTTAGTCATCAAAAATACAGAGGAAGAGAATATCAGAAAATAAACCTCTCTTTCTGTGCCAGCACACCCAGCTCTTACCAGTATGAGAGACAGGAGAGGAAAAAAGTTTGTTATATAAAGAAAATGCAAAAGGAGCAGTAGCTTCAGCTTGTATAGAATCTTCCAATCCAAAGAACAAAGGAAAATTATTGCCATAAAGCAGTCATCTAATTTATTGAAAGCAATAATTATTTATCTACCTGCCTAGTTCAAGGTAAATGGTGCTTCCCATAAGAATACACTTATACACTATAATTTTGTTATGTCATTATTGCTTAATTTAAGAAGAATTTTTACTATTTCTTGAACCTTAATAATCAGTGAGAAATTAGACCATATTTTTAAAAATGCTTAAAGGTACACTTACAATTACTTACTCTTCAGATACAAAGTCAGCAAAGAAATATGGCCTACCTCTTTCAGGGCTTTTAACAATCGAGGTCGTTTTTCTTCAACACTTTCCCTGGATTGCTGCTTAAGCTTCCTTAAAAGAGCTGTAACTAAAGTTTAAATGAAAAAAAATAATAATCATTTAATTTAAAATAGGTATCACCATGCTAGAAAACACCACTGGCTTATTACACAGATATATTGAAAGATCTAGATAATGTAAATAAGTTAGTAAATAAGTTTAGTAAGACTATTATGATCCTAAAGGAAAACTGAGATAACTCAACATCAACTGATATTAACACTAGTTCTCCTAGTTTTCAATGATCAATATGAATTTACTTTGAGTCAAGATTTACCAATCTCAGTGAGATGATGCAATGACCTATTGTAACACTGATCTAAAAGATCACAATGACAGCAAATCTAAAAAATCCTATTGGATTCCACTTTTCTAAAAACAAAATTATCTGTAACTGTTATCACATATACCTGTTCTTTTTTCGCTAAATGTTATATTAGGGTTAACTGAAAAAATTTCAGCCATAATCTCTCTTTTTTAATTAATTAATTTGTTTGTTTGTTTATTTGGTTGTTTTCTGAACTGAACTGGGGGCCTCACCGCATTCGGGAAGCATACCCCAGTTCAGCATGTGGGTCCACCTGGGCCGGAGCTGGGATTCGATCGATCCTTGGTCCTGGGGCTTCAAAGCAAGCGCTTAACCCGCTGAGCCATCCCAGCTTTCCCAGATAATCTCTCTCTTTTTCATATTAAATGACTACATGCTTTCTAGACAGCCTATATATATATATATATATATATATATATATATATATAT
>PVKE010016854.1:0-31542 GCA_004027555.1 Craseonycteris thonglongyai | reverse complement strand
ACGCCCCGCCCCCGCCGGCGCCCCGCCCCCCACCCCGCTCCGGAGCGGCCCTCACCGATGAGGCAGAGCCCCTCCTGGGCCCGGGTGATGGCCACGTTCACTTGGTTCGGGTCCACGACGAAGCCCAGGAACCGCCTCAGCCAGCTCTTAGTGGGCCGCTGGTCCAAGTCGCTCTCCGGACACGAGCGCACGGTGCTCAGAAGCACGTAGCGCCACTCGCTCCCTGAGGGGCCGGGGCACCGTGAGGCCCCTGGAAGGCGGCCCCTGGCCCTGCCGCCCGCCTGCGCCCCCCGCCCCGCAGCGCCCGCCCCGGAGCCGGCCTCACCCTGGCTCTTGGTGATGGAGCACACGGTCACTCCCGTGACGCCCTGCTCCGCCAGCCTCCTGCGGATCTCGGCGGCCTGCGCGTTGTAGGGCGTCAGGATGGCGATGTCCTTGGGGTCCACGGTCCTGTCCAGCGTCAGCTGCTTGGCGATGCGGACCTGAGGGGCCGAGAGAGCCTGCTGGCGCAGCCGGGCCTGGGTGCCGGGCCTCGCCCGCCCCTCAGCGCCTCCGCCACCCTCTCCAGGAAGCCCTCCCTGACCACGGCCACCGGGGAGCGCACGCCCGCCACTCACCACCTCCTTGACCTCCTCCTGGTTGGCCTTGGAGTTCTCGTTCCCCTCGTCCGTGGACACCAGCAAGCTCTGCTCGCGGCCCTGCACGTGGCCGAAGATGATGCAGCAGCTCTCCTTCTCGGCGTGGCCCAGCACGCTGGGGGGCCGCCGCAGGCCCTGCCAGGTTTTGAGCTTGCTCCTGTAGAACTCCATGGACGGGAAGCTGCAGATGCCCTCGTGCTGCGAGGAAGGGCGTGAGCCAGACACAGGCCACCCGCCCACCACCGAGGGCCACCTGTCCCCTTGGCGACCCCGGGAGAAGGCCGGCCAGCGTGGACACAGGCGGTTGGGGAGGGCTCACCATGCGGTACTGCGTGTCCAGCATGTGCGCGTCCCTGTGGTACCTCTCGAACAGGGACCGGTCCAGTCCCAGGCTTTGCAGGAGCTCATTCTTGACCACAGGCCGCAACTGTTTGTGATCCCCAAGGAGAACCACCTGGAGAGACAGACAGACAGGCACGGTCCAGACACCCCTAGACCCAGAGGTACCCGCATGGCCACCGCATCCCCGGGGGCCACGCCCGCCTCACTCACCTTCTCGGCCTTGGAGAAGCTCACCAAGGGGATGAGGGTCTCGGGCTCCGTGGCCATGCCTGCCTCGTCCACCAGGATCTGCCGGACCTTCAGTTTCTTGAGGCTGGCCGAGGCCGCGCAGGAGCAAGTACACAGGATGACCCGGTGCCGGTCCAGCTCGAACTTCCGTGCCTTCCCCAGGACCTTCTTGTACCTGTGTGGGGACGCCGTCCGGTCACCCTGGGCCCCCCTTGCTGGGAGGCAGCTCCCAGGCTCCAGTCACTCACAGGATGAGGTCCTCCTTGGAGAAGATCTCTTTTTTTTGCAGCCGGGCGTCAAAAGCCTTGATGTTTGAAGCATAGGGGTTGGTGGCCTGCCGGATCCGGTGGTGCAGGGTGATGCTCCTGTGGGAGGCAGGGTAGGACTTGTGTGACGCCCTGTGCTGTCCCCGGCCCAGGGCCCAGGCCTCTCACCTCCACCCAGACAGACAGACAGACGGCCGAGAGGCCGCACCTGAGGGTTTGGTTTGGCCTCCCCTCCCCAGGGGTCTTCCTGGACAGGCTCCTGCTGCTCACACCCGGCATCGGGAACTCGGTGGCCTCTGCCTGCTCTCCATACACGCGAAGCGGCCTCAGTTCCGCTCTCCTGCTCAGGAGCATTCCTGGGGGCAGCAGCGCGTGAGTGACCGACCGTCTCCTGGGCCCAGCACCCCGCCGCCCCCCACCCGCCGGCAGGACCCCTGCGTGGCCATCCCACTCACCTGCCAGGACATCCACCGACTTGTTGGAGGGACCGCAGTACAAGATGCAGGGACCCCCCAGCCCCCGCTCGCCGTCGGGGGAGCCCTGGGCTGGTACCAGCTCTTCATTTGACTTGTGAAACCAGAACACTATGTGGAAGCCCACCATGGTCTTCCCTGTACCTGCAGGCAGAAGGCAGAGTGAGTGAGCAGAGCCCCTACCCGCCTGCCAGGCACCGCCACCCCCCAACACAAGCCCCACCTGGGGGGCCCTGGATGACCGTGAACGGCCTCTTCAGAGCCTTCCGGACAGCCTCCGTCTGGCTGGGGTTCAGCTTGTGGCTGCTTCCCGGGATGTCAAAGTTCTGTCGATCCAGGAACCGGTGGGGGGTCCCTGAGGAAGGGGCCAGGCCGCAGTGAGCTGCCCCAGGGCAGGGCTACACAGGAGGGGGCATGGGGATCTGGAGGGGTGCCACCTACCTCTGCAGTGGGGCGGCCGGCCGGGAGGACGGCCGGGGGGCTGGTGGCGGGGTGGGGGGCGGGGCAGTGGAATGGGGAGGCCCAGGGCGATGCTGATGACCAGCTTGGACGAACCTCTGAGCCCACGCACGGCTTCCTCCTTGCGGCTGGAGGGCAGGTTGGGGGGGAGAGATGGGCACGGAAACGTCCACCAGGCTCCCCACTGGGCCGCAAGCCACCCCTGCCCAGAAGAGGGAGCCGCCCCACGGAAGCCACTCACAGGTCAGGCAGCTGCTTGGGCAGCACCTCAATGGTGAACTGGGCACCGGGCTTCAGCACCTGCTCCGGAACCTTCTCTGTGGCCATGTCGTGGATGGAGAAGCATACCTGCCTGGGGGAGTCTTGCCGGTCTGCCCGGTCCTCCTGTGAATTTGGTTCCCAGTCCATCTGAGTCAGCCCGTGGGCCACCCAGGTGTACGTGTCAGGGTCGATGCTCAGGAGCGGGGCGGGGCTGCCGGGCCCGGGGGCCGGGCTGCCCGGGGGGCACGGCTCCTCCGGGTCAGGCTCGGCCGGCAGCCCCTCTAGCCGGATGCAGAGGTAGCAGTAGCTGAAGCTGATGTCGATGCTGTGCTCGCTGAGGAAGGCAGCCTCCAGGCGGAAGGTGCCCTGCAGCTGCCCACGCGGCGTGTGCTCTGCGGCCCAGGTCACGGCCACGTTTCTCAGCGTGACAGTGTCATTCTCGGTCACCGCACCGGTGGCCGCCTCCAGGGCGCAGAATGGCTCCCACACGCGGCAGTACTCGTCCACGCTGCCGCAGCGGTCCTGCCCGGCCCGGGGCGCGGGGCCTGAGAAGCAGTCTCCCGGCCGCTCCGTGTGCGTCAGGCAGAGGCTGAGGCCTGGCGCCACCGTCCACAGCTGCGGGGCCGGCACCAGAATGCCCCGCTGCAGGGCGGCCCCGAGCTGCACCTGCATGACGTCCCCGTTGCCCAGCTCCCGGGTCACCTCCAGGAAGGGGCCGCAGCGCGCCACCCGCCCCACCTCCCGCCCCCGCGGCTCTGCGGTGCCCCAGCCCCGCACCAGGGCGGCCGCCTCCGGCCACCGCTGTTCTTCCACCAGCTCCAGCAGCTGCCGCCACAGGGCAGCGTCCACGGGCCGCGTGTGCGGGTCCAGCAGGGCTCCGGGCAGCAGGGGGCAGGGCCTGTCCGGCCGCACGGAGTAGATGCGGCGTCTCCACAGCAGCCGCAGGCCCGGCCGCCCGGGCAGAGCCTCGGGGTGCTCGGCCAGCTGCAGGGAGCGGTAGTGCAAGGGGCAGAGCTCGGGCAGGCTCTCCTGGTTGGCTGGGAAGAGCAGCCTGAAGCAGCGGGCGCCCGGCTCCACGTCCACCGTGAAGCCCAGCTTGTCTCGTGGCTGCGCCTGGAGCCGCGTGGACAGGTGCAGGCTGCGGGCCCGGCGCTGGTAGCTCTGGGCACGTGCGTGCTGGTAGCTGAAGTCCTGGCAGAGCTTGTCGATGTCCCTGGCGGAGTAGACGGCACCCCCCTGGCCCAGCGCCTGCAGGACCTGCCGCTGCAGCACCACGTCCAGGTACCGGCGGATCGGCGAGGAGGCCCAGGTGTAGCAATCCACCTGCAGCGAGTAGTGGCCGGCCGGCGGCTGGGCCTGGCCGGACCGCCCGAAGGCGGAGCGGCCCAGGGCCTTGCGGAAGTCCAGGCCCGCAGGGGCCAGTGAGGGGTGCATGTCATCTGTGGCGACCAGGTCCACCAGCCGGCTGGTGTCCTGCGCGTGGGCTGCCTGCTGCAGGTGCTTCCAGAGCGTGGCCAGCAGGTGCAGCCTTGGGGCGGGGGAGCCGCAGGCACGCAGGTGCTGACGCAGGTGCAGAGACAGGGGCACCAGCGGCCCATGCCTCTCGCTCACGGCGTCGAGCTGGCGGCTGCTGGGCGAGGGCTGCCATCGCAGCGGCGTGACGGTCCGGGTGCGCTCACTGCCCACCAGGAACTCGGCCACCAGGCGGTTGAACTGGACCATGTACTCCTGGACCATGGCGTGGGCCTCCCGGAACCCCAGCTCGCTGTCTTCGTCTGGCCGCTCGTAGTGGCAGGCGGCCTGCAGGCGGTTCCGACGCAACACGTGGGCGAAGTGGCAGGCGGCCGCCACGCAGGCATCCACACAGTCCAGGCGTGCAGGCGGCTCCAGGCCGGCCCCGGGCTGACCCCGGATGGCCCGCTCGGCCTCCTCGTAGGTCAGCTGGCGGTCAGAGCGGATCACGGAGGGCGCAAAGTGCAGGCTCTTGAACTGGTGGCTGCCCTTCTCGAAGGTGAGGAAGAGTGAGATGGCTAGGCGGTCCTGGCCGGGCAGGAGGCTGAGCGCCTCCCGGCAGAGGCTGGCCGGCAGCATGGGCGTCGGCTCCCGACCGGGCGCGTAGAAGGCGGTGCCCCGGCTGCGGGCCTCCTGGTCCAGCGGCCCGTCCCGGGGCACAAGGCTGGCGACGTCGACGATGTGCACAGCCACCTCGTACCTGGGGCCCAGGTCCCGCACGCTAAGGGCGTCGTCCAGGTTGCAGGCTCCCTGGGGGTCCACGGTGAAGGTCAGGAAGCCGCGGCAGTCCTCCCGGCAGCCGGCCGCCCGGCCCAGCTCGGCGCGGTACTTCTGCAGAGCCTTGGAGATGGCGGCCGGGTCCGGCGCCAACTCACACAGGCCATACTCCAGGTCCAGGATGCGCAGGCCCTGCTCCAGGGTGGTGGCCTCGGGCAGCACCTCCAACACGATGCCCAGGGGGTAGTAGAAGCGCTCCCGCCACAGGACGATGCGCACCCAGAACAGCCGGCGGCGCCAGGCCTGCGGCGGGAGGTACTCATGCACCGTCAGCTGCAGGCGGCCCTGCCAGAGACTGTGTACGGGCACCGCCTGGGGGTCCTTCAGCTCCGCCACGAAGATCTTGGTCACGGAGCTGTCGATGGGGATCATGATGCGTGGATCCCACTCGTCCATGCGGCACAAGAACGTCAGGTCCTGCCGCCGCCTCTTCAGCACGCCCAGCACCCGGCCCTGCGGCCGCCCCGCCGGGCCCCTGTCACCACAGAGGAGCTTCACCAGCACCACGTCTCCGGCGAAGGCCATGCCGCAGTGTTGGCGCCCCCGGACCTGCACGGGGCCTGGGCCCCCGCCGTCCAGCGGGATGGCAGTCGCCCGCTCGAAGGTCTCGGGCAGGAAGGTGCAGCGGAGGTGCCGCTCGGGCTCCGTGCGCAGCAGGCTGCGCAGCATGGCCAGCGGCAGCGTCACGTACTGCCGGGCCTGCCGCGGGGACGCCGGCCGGGCCACCGTGTCCAACAGCCCGTCCTCCCGCACGGTCACCACCACGTTCCGGCTCTCGTCCAGGAGCTCTTTCAGGATGGGGTCGTCCGCGTTCAGCTCCCCGTCGGACGGCCAGAAGTCGGACTCGGAATCCTCCGAGTCCCCGGAGTCCTCGCTGTCCGGGTCCACGGAGCTGCCTTCTGCGGCCACGGCATTGACGGTGGCCGCTGCCTTCTGCGTGGCCACGGCCTGTGCTGCTGAGGTCCTGGGAGGGCATGTGGCCCCTTCGGCCCCGGCCTTGACTGCCGGCTCCGCCTTGGCCGCCCCCTCGGGGCCCGTGACCCCAGCCACCTCTGCCCTAGGCCTCTCTGCTCCAGGGTCAGCTGGTGGCCGGCTGAGCATCCAGCGCCGCCTCTGGGCCATGCCCTGCTCGATCTGCTCCAGCGACAGGCCCTCGGGGCAGATGCTGCGCTGGTCCACACACTCGCGGATGAAGCTCCTCCAGAGCTTGCTGCAGGCCCCAAAGGAGCAGAGGGCCATGGCGTCGCCCACAGCCACCACCAGGGACTGGGCGCGGGTCATGACGGTGTTGAGCACGCGGGCATCCGTGAAGAACTCCAGGCCCGGAGCCGCTGGGCTCTGCAGGCTGTGCTGGCTGTGCACGGTGCTGATCACCACCACCCGGAACTCCCGCCCTGCAAGGGGCGGGCACCGCAGTCAGCGTGGGCGCCAGGGGGCCGGGGCGCCAGGCCCACCCTGCCCCCAGCCCCGATCACCCACCTGGCAGGATCTCAAAGCTGCCCACGGACACCTGGCCCAAGCTCTTCCTCCTCAGCTCCTGCCTCAGCGCGCTCACCTGGACACACAGGCACGGCCAGATCGACCCGGTGAGCACCCCCAGCCCGGCTCGGGTCCCGTGGTTCGTGCCCACATCCGCCCCGGGCCCCTACAGAAGGGGAAACCGAGGCCAAGGAAGCCCAGCCCCCAGACCCCCGGGGGCAGCGGGGAGGAGCTCACCTGGGCGCCGTGCGACACTGCGCAGATGTGCCTCTGCTCCCGGCGGCCCCAGCAGGCCGGCCAGGTGTCGTAGACGTCCTGCACCTGCTCGATGACCTGCGCGACCTCAGCCACATTGAGCCATGAGGTCATGGACATGTCCCGCTCGGGGCTGCCGGCCACGTGGCAGAACATGAGCGGGTGTCGCCGGGGGTGGCGGGGCACCTTGCCGCTGGCGTGGATGGGGGTGCCCCGGGCCAGGTAGAAGTGACGCGACACGAAGGCGACGATGGCTTCGGTGGAGCGGTAGTTCTCGTGGAAGATGAGGCGGCTGCGCTGGGCGACCTCGTGCGCCTGCTGCTGGTAATGCTGGAAGAGCCGGTGCAGCAGCGTGCGGTCGGCGGCCCGGGCCCGGGCCACGCTGAACAGCCGGGGCGTGATCTGCATGTGGTCGCCGGCCAGCACCAGGCGGGTGCTGGGCAGGGCGTGGCACAGCGGGGTCAGCGCCTCGCACTCCAGCATCTGGGCGGCCTCGTCGATGAGGATGTGAGAGAAGAAGCCGGCGGGCACGGCCAGCTCACGGGCCTGGGACGTGGTGGTCACGACCACGCGGTGCTGCTCCAGCTCCGCGCGGGTGGGCGGGCGGAAGGCCCGGCGGTCCTCCGTCAGGCAGCAGTAGCGCAGCGTGGCCGCGTCCGTCTGGCTTGGCGGGCGGTCCGTGTACATCACCCGCAGGGGCGTGGCCTCGGGGTGGCCGCTGCTCACGTGGTCGTGGAAATGCTCCTGGATGTAGATGTCGGCCGCGCTGAGGGGAAGAGGAGACGGGCATGTGGGGCCCCGGCCGCCGTGGGCCGACACGCCCACCGCGCGCCCAGAGGCAGCCGGACCCGTGCCCGCCCCGCGGAGCGCGCATCTGTGTTTTAGTTCGAAACACCAGTGCGTCTGGCCCGGGAGTTGCCAAGCCACATGCACCAGGACCGGCCCCTTGTGTGGGCCCCTCACCCGGCCCCCCGGCCCCGCGCCCGACACAGACGACTCCGTCCCTCAGCCCAGGGCCAGTCGGGAGACAGGGGGAGTCCCAAGGATCAGCGTGGCCGGTTCTTGCCCGCCGGGCTCACCTGTTGGTGTGCGTGCAGATGAGCACCTTGGTGCCGGGCTCCCGGATGACCTCCAGGGCGGCCATGGCCAGCGTGTAGGTCTTGCCGGTCCCGAAGGGGCCGTAGATGAGTAGCGGGGCCACAGGCTGCCTGCCCCCCGGGCTGCGGCCGGCGATGAGCTCCACTGCCAGCTTCTGCTTGCGGTTGCCATGCAGCGCCCGCGGGTTGGGGCGCGGGAGAGGCAGGGCGCAGGCCGGCAGCGGGGGCACCACCAGCCGCACGTCGGGCAGAGCGTCCACCGCCTGGTGCCAGAGGCAGAAGGTCAGGGGGTCGATCTGGAACTGCACCTCCAGTGTGGGGCTGTCCTCGGGCCGCAGCCCCAGGGCCGCGCAGCAGGGCTGGGGCAGCAGCAGCCACCGCGCCTGCTCCGAGCGCGCCCGGGTCTCCAGCGGCACCTCGAACACCGTGCGGTCGGGGGCAGGGGTGGGGGCCACAAGGGCCGTGCTGACCGCCCGGCTCAGCAGGAAGCCCTGGTCCGTGTCCGGCATCAGGGAGGACGGGACGGGGACCTCGGCGTACAGGGCTCCCGGCGGCGGCAGCAGCATGCCGAGGGCCGGCGTCTGCAGGGCCGTCTTCAGGGACACCGGGCCCCGCAGGTTCAGCCTGGTGGTGGGGGAGGGAGAGGGGGCACACGGCTCAGCTGATCCGGCCAGAGCCCTGCGGCGGCCGCGGCCCTGCCCGCCCGCCGGCCACGCACTTGGCCACCAGTTGCCGCTGGGCTTCCTCTTCCTCGTAGAGAAACCGGTGCATCCGCTGCCGGTAGTTGGCGAGGGTCAGGGGCCCCGGGGCCGGGCTGCCGCACCGGGACGCGAGGGCCAGCGCCGGCGCCGCGTACTTGTCCAGCAGGGCCGCCTGCTGCGCCGTGCGCGCCACGCCGGGCACCACGTGGCGGTTGCCGGTGTGCCAGCGCTCCAGGTCCTCGCGGGGGCCGGGGGCGGGCGTCTCCGGGGGCCCCAGGCTGTGCGCTGGACCCAGCTGCAGCTCCAGCTTCCGCAACAGCACCGGCCGGCGGCCCACGTCGAAGACCACCCACTGCTCGAAGGTGCCGAAGGAGGCGCTCTGCACGCGCACCCCCACCCGGAACTCGGCCGGGCTGCCGGGCACGCGGAAGCGCTCCCCCCGAGCGTACTGCTGGCCCCGGGGCAGGCTGGGCGCCACCAGCGAGAACTCGGCTCCTGGCTCCTGCCGGAGCAGGGCCACGTGCTGCAGGGGTTCCTGGGGAGACACTGGACGGTGAGGGGACCCGGGGCCGGGCCCACCCCTCGGGATGCAGGTGGACATGGGCCCCGCCCCCCTCTGACTCCCGGCACAGTGCTCGGCCTCCCGGACCCTCAGGGGTTGCCTCTGCAAGACGGGGGTCTCAGAGACGGACGCTGAGCGGGCTTGAGGCTAAAGGGGGAGACGCTCTGGGCTCAGGGGCACGACCAGCGGGGTCCCTCACCCTCTGCCAAACCCCACAAGGTAGCCCCGCGGGGCCGGGTGCCCACAGGTGCCCACATGGACTGGGCAGGCCGTGCAGAGCCGACCGGGCTAAGCTGCCCCCTCACCTCAGAGTGGACAACAAACGTCCAGCTGCGCTGGATGTTCTTCTTCTGGGCCCGATGCACCAGGGCCTGCTTGCAGGTGACGGACACGCCGTCCACGGTCTCAGCCAGCTGCTCGGGGAAGCCAGGCGCTCGTCAGGCGGCCAGGGCGCCCCCGCCGGCCCCGCCCACGCACCCCAGGCCCCACTCACCACCAGGCCCTCGGCGGAGCTGCGCTGGTGCTCGGCCAGCAGCCGTGCCTGGTAGGACGCAAGCCCTTCCTCCCAGGCCGCCTGCTCCCGCAGCTGCACCGTCTGCACGCGCTGCGTCCACTCCCGTAGCTCCTGGTCCGAGTGCGCCTTGGTGCACACGTCCCCGTACTCGCAGAGGTCGGGCCTGGGGGAGGGGCGCTCAGCGGGGCGTGGCGGGGGCCTCCCCCTCCCCCCTGCGCATGCCGTGCCCCACGGATGAGGCCTGGGGGAGGGGCCCTGGGGGTGGGTGAAGGTGGGTTCCTGCCCCCTCCCCAAGCCTCACCCCCCAGGCCCTCACCTGGGGCAGAGCTCGAAGGTGGTGAGCCCCGTGGGCGGGCTGCGGTGCTCCCAGGCCGCGGCCTGGTCCAAGGCCACCAGCTGCGTGTGGCCCACGGACGAGCAGTGGTTCTCAAAGGCCTCCTGGGAGGGGCAGGTGACGAGGCAGGCGCGGCAGTACAGCCGGGCTGCGGGGGGCTGGCCCTGGCGGCCCGCGGCCGGACCTTCCTCCCTCGGGGCTGGGGGTGCGAGCAGGTCCTCCCGCCTCAGCCCCGCCTGGTGCTCGGCCTCCCACACGGCCATCTCCACGGCGCTGTGGGCATACTGGCAGCGGGACGCGCCGTGCTGGCATGGCTGCCCGCGGCCCACGAACATGCAGTAGGCCAGCTGCTGGCGGCCCTGGGGCCGCGGCCGCACCTCCGAGACCTGCTGGCCACTCCGGCCCTTGGAGCTCCGGTGGGCCAGGAGCCAGGGGCAGGCCCCGTGCTGGGGGCACCGGCCCCGGGGGTCCACGGGGCAGAGGCGCGGGGGGCGATGCCGGAAGCAGAGGCAGCAGAGCCGCTGGAAGCAGCCGCCGAACTCGGCACGGACGGCGTCGGCCGGGCTGCGTGGGGGGCTCCGGGCCACGCCGTCCTGCACGGCCGCCTTCAGCTGCAGCCAGGACAGGCCCCGCTCCCGCTGGAAGGTCCAGACCAGCGCCTCCTCCGGGCTGCGGGCGAACGTGCAGTGGTTTCGGTGCCGCCGGCAGCCCAGCCCCGGGCGGTAGTAGCGGCAGACTTCGTAGCGCGCGGGCCGCGGGAAGCCGGGTCGGCGGTCCACCTTCCGCCACACGCCGCTCTTGGGGGCCCCCTTGAGCCGGGCCAGCAGGGCCTCCCCGGGGCAGGTGTGCCCCACCTCGCGCAGCCGGTAGGTGCTCTCATTGAGGCGCTGGGCACAGCGGGAGCAGCCCAGACGCAGGTCCAGCCGGGCACACAGTCTGGCCAGAGGAGGCTCCTTGGGGGCCGCGGAGCTGCCGGGCCCCCGGGACACCATCTCAGGCGCTGTCCTGACGCTGCAGGCGGGCACTTCACCGACTCCGTGGGTCCCCCAGGGCTGTCCACCCTTGAGGAGACGTCTGGGTCCAGAAGAGCGGAGGTCAAGGTTAGGCCTGGAGGCCGGGAGGGCTTCCACCCGCCGGACACAGCCTGTCCCGAAGCAGGGGCCAAGGAAGCCGGGCAGCAGCAGGGACAGGAGCAGAGTCCTTAGGTCCCAGGAGGCTAGAGCCCCATTGACCTTGACCCCGATCGGACCCCTCCCCTTTGGAAGGGTCTCCGGGCTCTGCCCCAAAGGAGCCAGCCGGCCGCTGCGAGGCTGCCCCAGAGGCCCAGGGCCTGCGGGATCCCCCGGCACTCCTGTTCTCGAAAGGGGGGGACCGTGCACCCCACGCCCGTGTGGAGGGGGGCTGGTGGCCTCCCTCTGGGGCTGTGTGTGGGGGGGGCCGGCACGGGCGGCCGAGGCGCTAGGGGGAGGGAGCAGTGGAGCCCCTGGCAGCTGTGAGGGCCGAGGGCGACCGGCTCCTCGGAGGGAAACTTTCAAGGGAAACTTTGAGGGCGACACAAAGATGATGTTTGAAAAGGAAATGGTCTGAGGTCAACCCTGAGTCAACAGCCTGCCTGACTCCAGAGAGAAAGCTTGAGTCCCCTCCAGAAAGGGGGCCGGGCAGTGACCCCCACCCCACCCCACCCCACCCCCGGGCCCGGTGGAGGCTCAGACACAGGGCGGCTGCAGCCGGTTCAAGGGCTCGGAAGTTGGGGTCCCCCCTCACCCCCGGCGCCCGCCGGGTCCTGGCGCTGAGGCTGCAGGGCCACCTGGGCGGGGGTGCCCCGCGCTGACTCAGCGCCCCCCACAGCAGCCCCGCAGCTGCCCCTGGGGGTCCCCGGGCACCGGCCCCCCACGCCGCTCTCCCGCCTGCAGCCCCGCGCCACCGCCCCCCCCGGGGGTCCCGGCCGGGGAGGGGGACGCTGGCCGGGGGCCCCCCCTGCAGCCGGGACCCGCATCCCTGCGCTTACCCCCCATTCGGCCGCGCCCGCCAAGCGATCACTTTCGATTCTGCCCCGGGGGTGACTCAAACCTCTGACGCCCGAGCACGGAAATTACCTCACTGCCCCGCCCCGCCCCCCGCCCGGCGCCGCCCCAACCTCCCCGGTCCCGGCCCGGCCCGCACGGCCGGCGCCCGCGGGATTCGAACCCGGGCCCGGCGGCTGCAGCGCGCGACCCCCGCCGTGTGCAGGGCAGCCGGGGCGGGGCCCGCCCGAGGCGCCCGCTTCTACCCCCCCAGCCCCCGGGGGGCACAGACGGGCGGGCAGGGCTGCTCTGCCACCCGCTGAGCCCACGACCTGAGGGTGCTCAGCAGCCTGGGGGTCCCTGAGGGGCTGCAGGACCTGGAGGGGGAAGGGCTGGGAACGGGGGGGGGTGCAGCCCCCCCAACCTCCCCCCCAAAGGCACCAGCAGCCAGTCTGGGTCCCCCAGGAATTGCCCTCTGACCCGGGGAGGGTGCTCCCTGCCACCTGGGAGGTTCTGATGTTGACGATGCCCCACGGGAGGCGGCTGGGCTGAGCCTGGAGAGGGTGCGAACCCCGATTCCAGGAGGCAGCACAAGCCGGGGAGCGGCCGGCAGGGCCCGGCGCCGATGCCGCCATGGATGCGCCCTGGTCACTGGCCGGACGCTCAGCACCTCCCCGGTAGCAAAGCATCGCTCCCCTCACTGTGGGCCCACCGCTCGTTTCACATCCTCGTGCGGTTTAGTCCCTGGAACACTGACAAGGACTGACCTGTGTCACCAGCACACAGGGCAGAGGTGACAGGGTGTAAGGACGGAGGCGGCCCTGCCTCTCCCTGTCCTGGGGCCGCTGCTCTGTGGGAGGCCGGCCACCAGGCTGTGGGGAGGCTCAAGCCACCCCGTGGAGGCCTGGAGCTCCAGGGGCCTCTGGTCCCAAACCGGCACCAACTGTCTGACATGTGCACATCAGCTGCACGGGGAGCCTCCCTCAGACAAGTGCAGCCCCCCCCAGCCTGACTGGAACCTCAGGAGACACCCCAAGCCTGAGCCACCAGCCCCCCCACCCGCCCGCGAGATAAGTGGGTCAGGGAATAAAGGTTCAGTGTTGGTTTAAGCGACCACGTTCAGGGGGTGACTAGATCACCGGTTCACCAAGACCTCCCAGAAACAGTCAGTGAGCGCGTCCACCTTGGCCCAAGGTCAGCGTCCTGCTGGGAAGGACAATGGAGAAGCTCCCCAGGGAGGCCAGGAAGTGGGCTGAGCACACCCTGAACAATCAAGCCGGGAATGGAAGCCCTGGACCCAGAACAGTCCCAGAAGAAACCAGGGAGAGCGTGCCCTGCCGTGGGCCTCGGTGAGGACTGCTCGCACATGACACAGGCTACAAACAATAAATACAGTGGGACCGCGTTGCACAAAGGGAACAATCCGTACGTCGAAAACACAACTTACCTCGTGAAAAACATTTTTCTTGGAAATCACATGTCCGGGAAGAGGATAATATCCGCAATAGATAAAGAACTCGCGCAGCGCAGGAGCAAAAGGCCCCAAAGTATCCAATTTAAAAATGGGCAGAAATCCAGACGTGTTTTGGAGGCCGGCACTCAGGTAGCCATCAGAGAAATGCAAATGAAAACCACCGGGAGCTACCACCCCACCCTGGTCAGAATGGTTATCATCAAAAACACAGGAATGACAAGTGCAGGCGAGGACGGGGAGAAAAGGCGGCTGTCAGCCCTGCTGGTGGGACGGCAAACTGGTGTCACCGCTGTGGAAGAGACCATGAACGTTCCTCCAGAGATTAAAAATGGAACAACCTTGTGACCCAGCAAATCACGTCTGGGTGTTCAACCAAAGGAAATGAAAGCAGTATCTGCAGGAGGTGGGTGCTCGCCCTGCTCACGGCCGCATCTTTCGCAGCAGCCCAGACGTGGGAGCTGCTGTGGATGAAGATGTTACACACGCGGGCGTCATTCAGCCATAAGGGAAGCCTGCCACGTGTGACCACAGCGATGGAACGCGAGGGTGTTATCCTAAGTGAGTGAGATAAGTCGGATAGAAAAGGCACATCCTGCGTGAGATTGCTGACACATGGAACCTAAAAGAACTCAACCACAGAGAGGACAAAGACGCAGAGGTGGGGTGGGGACCGAGGTGTCACTTAAGGTACAAACTTGCAGCCAGCAAGGGCCCTGGGCCCTGAAGCACAGGCGGAGCTGGTAGACGGTGATGCTGTTGCAGACATCAGCGTCGCTGAGAGACATGTTCCCACCGCAGGAATGCACCGCTAGGGTGACAGCTGGGTTGGCTGGCACCGTGGTGTCAATCATACTGCAATTAGAAGTGTATCAAAGCCACACGCTGCTCATGTTAAACGTATACAATGTTACCTGTGGTCACCTCTCAATTAATTGACAAAGAAAAAAAGTAACAGAGGATCCTGGTCCTCCCATGTAAACATATACAATGTTACCTGTGGTCACCTCTCAATTAATTGACAAAGGAAAAGAGTTAACAGCGGATCCTGATCCTTCCACATAGTACAAGGCGCTGTAAAGCCACTGAAAGAACATGGTTCTGTAGCAGAAACGGACAAGAGGGTGAACAGAGTGAAAACGTGGGTTGTCACACACCCAGGTTTCCATACGCAGTGACAGATGTCATTTGAGATCAGTGGAGGAAAAAGTGGTTTATTCAAAATATTCTGAACAGCCAGTTAGCATCTTGAAACAAATGTGGGCAGGAGGGTCTCGACCCATCACCTTACAACCAACAGAAGAGCAGACGCACCGAAGATTTAACCTGGTAATCTTTTTTTTTTTAATATATTTTTATTTATTTATATTTATTTTTGAGAGAGAGAGAGAGATTCAGAGAGAGAACTGAACTGGGGGAGCTCCCAGCTCAGCATATGGTTCCGCACGGGCCCGGGCCGGGATTCGATCCTTGGTCCCCAGCGCTGCAAAGTGAGCACCTAACCCACTGAGCCATCCCGGCTTCCCCCGAAGATTTAAACAGAAAAAGAAATCCACCCGAGAGTGACCAGCAGAGACCAAGGTGAGTGTGTGTGCTTGTCTGTCGGCAATCTCGGGGGGCGGGGGGCAGCCCCGGTAGCAGGGCCCTCATCTCCTCCTGCTCAGGCCAGACTTCAGGTTGGCGGTTTGAAACCTGCTGTGAGGGAGACGCTCATGTCACCAAAATCCACGAATGCTGTGAATCCTGGTGTTTCTTTCTTCTGGGAGAACCAGTTGTTAAATATCCCCCAACACACCACCAATGAATTCACCCACACGCGAATAAGACAGTATGTCCGGAGGGAGCCAGGGAGTCAAAGCCACACACACACACTTCATATCACGGCTGCCGGCTCTAAATTAGTGAACCCTCATGCACTCTGAGGGAAATGCTAGCTAGAACCGTACGAAGTAGTTTCCTTTTTGACTTCCTTCCTTCCTTTTTTTTATTGTTTTTGACAGAGACAGAGGGAAGGGGGAGGGCCCAGAGCAGCCTCCATAGTTGCACATCATCAGTTTTCATTCCACACAGGTGGGCGGGGGCCGTGCAGGGTAGAAACCGGGCTGGGGGCCTCCCCGCATGGGAAGCTCACCCCAGTTCAGCACATGGGTCCACAGGGGCCGGGGCCGGGATTCGATCCTCAGTCCCCAGGGCTCAACCCGCTGAGCCATCCTGGCTTCCCCCAGAAAGGATTTAAAAAATATATATAAAGTGCAACTATCAGCTGGTGGCGTAGGAAGAAGCCCACGCGGCTGGGACGGGAGACCCGCTTTTTTCCTCTGCCCTTTGGTACGTGGGACCTTGCAGCACGTGTCCCCGGGCCCCCTGCCCACAGCCCTGGGTGTGGGGAATGGCCACGCCACCCGAGGGGCCTCGCAGGCGGAGGTGGGCCGAGGGGTCAGGGTCACGCCGTCCGACAGGGTGCACCCACGACGCGTGTGCACATGTGCGTGCACTTGGCTTAGGCTCTGCCGTGTGTGCGTC
Organism: Craseonycteris thonglongyai; assembly: GCA_004027555.1. NCBI lineage: Eukaryota > Metazoa > Chordata > Mammalia > Chiroptera > Craseonycteridae > Craseonycteris > Craseonycteris thonglongyai. The sequence goes on along the minus strand of PVKE010016854.1, from coordinate 15,647 downwards.
GCTGTTTCTTTCCAATGGGGGTGGGGGGTTTGCCGGGAGGTGTTTAACAGCTGGCTTTCCGAGAATAAACTCTTGCAGGGTCCACACACGGCGTCCGTGGATTTCCATGGTGTGAGCAGCCGGCAAATCTAGATGAACGACACCTACATAGGTCTTTGCACTTTTTTATTGACAAGTTAATGTGTTTATTTGAAAGCGTGTCAACTTAAAAAGTAAACGAAGCCTCTAGCCATCACCCCCCACCCCCAAACCAGGCCCTGCTCCCTCAGCAGCCACCCAGGGGGTGAGGCTCGCGGCCCTGCGGCCCCCACCACCCAGATGGGGAGGAAAAGCCCCAGGGACCTGCAGCAGCACCTCTGTGGGCTGGGACCTCCCGAGTCTGGGAGCCGGAACTCAGGTGCCCTGGGAGGTGGGGGTCCCAGCAGGCCTCGCTCTCACTGCCCATCTAAGCTCACCCCTCCCAGGGACCCTCCCACTGGCCAGGAGGTCACACCCTGACCTGGAGCAAGGAGGTGGCTGAGTCTGGGCGGGGAGGGTCCCGGCTTAGCCTGGAGGGAGGGGCCCAGCCCTGAGGCTGTTACAATGAATGGTCCTCCCCGTGGGGTCACTGCTGCTTGGCCACCACGCCTGGGGGTGAGGGTGGGGGGCAGGAAGGGGCGTCTGACCACCGGGTCTCACAGGAAGGGCCCTGCTCCCTCTGTCTGGACTCCTTAGGGGTCTCGGCACCTCGGGGTCCCCCCACCCCCCACTCTAACCCACCCTGAGGTCCCCAGACCAGGCCCTGAGACGACCAGGCGAAGACAGGATGGTCCCCAAATCACCTGGGGGAGGAGCCTCTGGGGGCCCCGCCCCATGGCTGGATCAGACCCCGCCCCACCCTGAGGTGACCCATCGGGGGCTGGGGGCTCCTCACTCTGGGCGCCCCCCACCCAGGACGCAGGTGCCTCTCTGGATTGGCCCCTGGGAGGGGCCCCTGGGGGCCGCGGGCCTCCCCGCCCCCACGGAGCCCCAGCCTTGACCCCCTCCCCCCAGGTGGAGCCAGGAGCAGACGGGAGGCGGGACCTCAGGCCGGAGCCACAGCCTGGATCACCTCCCTGGACGGACGTGGCCGCTCCTGACGCCAGAGGTTCAAGTCCACCCTCCTGGGACGCCTGTCCCCTCCCTGGGGAGGTCCACCCCCAGCCAGCGGCTCACCCCCTGCAGCCGCCCCTGGACAACGTTTATGATGGTGGGAAGTTTCCGGCGGCAGGAAGCCAGGCCATCTGGGTGTCGGAGTCCTCTCCCGAGATCCAGGGGCGCAGGCCCAGGGGCGCAGGCCCCGCAGCCCTCGCTCACATCGCACGACTTGGACCCACGTGGAGTCAACCCCACGCCAGGCTGCACAGCTGCTAGAAAACAGGAAACGGTCACAGCCCCCGGGCAGCCACCTGCTTGTGTAAAAGGCGTGAAAACCACTAACACAGAGCAAAGCCCCCGGTCTGGATGTCACGGCTGCAGCTGCAGAGGCGTCTGCTCTCCAATCGCTGCCCACGAGGGAGGTGAAAGGGCGAGTCCCGGACCGAACGGAAATCCTCAGAACACACGTCTGATGAACTGCACGCAGACCATTTGACGTCTGAAAACAGCCATTTTGCAGAAAACCCAGCTTTTCTGTGTTTAAGAGAAGGTGTGTGTGTGAGGGGAGGGGGAGGGCTCAGAGCCGTCTCCACAGTTGCACATCAGTTGTGACGTAGTCTCACGCCTCACAGGTGGACGTGGGGCCACGAGCAGCGGGAACTCCGGGCCACTACCCGTTGTGCTGCAGCTCAGCATGTGGGTTTGCAGGGGCCAGGCCGGCATTCGGACCCTGGACCTTGTGTTTTCGAGGCAAGGGCTCAGCCTGCTGAGCTTCCCCGGCCTCCCTGAAAGCCGTCGTGTTTTATTTTTAATGTTTGAACAGACACGTCATGTAGGAAAATGCACGGACTTGTCAGCAGGAGCGTGTGGATCGAAGCCCAGCGAGTGCACTTTGAACCCATCGGGATGACTCGGCTTGGCGCTAACCGTGCCCGGAGCAGCCACGGGGATGTAGCGGTGCCCGGTGGAGGGCGGGCTGGTGGCTTCTGATAAAGCGAAACGCACGTCACGTGACCCAGCGACTCCACCCCCGCGTGTCCGCCCCAGAGAAATGCATTCTGAGCAGAGCCGGGGCCTCACACACGGGGCAGCTTTACCCCTCGGGCAGCGGGCAGCGGGCACGCCTGCGGTGTGAGCACGCAGGAAGCGGCACGCTGGGACCCCTGCACGCAGGAGCGGGGGTCTCAGCATCAGCTTGAGCGAAAGCAGCCAGACCCGGAAAGTGCTCGGCTCCAGGTCCACAGGCTTGAAGGACGGACACATAAAACCGGGTCTGTGGTGCTCGTGACGCGGGCGCCGCCCCAGGCAGAGGGCGCCTCGTGGGGCCTGATGGGCCTGAGGCAGAGGCTCAGCCGTGCCCGGAGGAAGCCCCACAGGCCCCCGGTGACACAGTGGAGCCCACCCGGGGCTGACGGGCAGCTTCCACAGGGTGCAGTGGTGTGGTGGGCGGGGGGCCGTGACAGACCCTCAGCCTGTGCAGCCGCCGGTCCAGACGCCACGGGAGCCAGCTGCCCTCTTCCCCACAGGCCCCTCTGCCTGGGCTGCCGGGTGGTGATGCTGGAGGTGGGAAGACCCCCAGCTCTGCACACTGGGGGGCTCCCAGTGGGGGCGGGGAGCCCAGAAGAGGGCAGGGGCCCAGGCCAGGTGTCCCGCGAGCGGCTCTGGGTCCACCCTGTGGATGGGGGTCGTCGGGCCGGCCGCATGGCTGTCAGGACCCAGAGACGGGCACGGGGCCCTGTCCCTGCTGCCACCTCCCGTCTGCCCACACCTGAGGGGACACATGGGGACAGCAGAAGGGCCCCAGAGCGGGTGCAGTGTGAGCACGAGACGGACAGTTATGAAAAACGCTTTTACTGGAAATCCAGGTACCGAGCAGGTACTTGCGACACAACATACAAAGTGGGGCCCAGACGCTGGGGCCCCTCGCTGCCTCTGAGCACCAGTGAGAAGCCCCCGCAGGAGCGGCCGGCGTGGTCTCCACAGCCGGGGTCCGGTGAGCGGCCCCCGGCCCGCTTGGCGTTCGGAGCAGGTGCCCCCGGGCTGGGGCTCGTCCTCCCAGGGGCCGCGGCCTGAGGGCGCCGACCGCTGACCGGATCTGGGGGTGGACGCCCAGGGCCCGGGGGGTGTGGCCTGGGGCCCGGGGGGTGTGGCCTGGGGCCCAGGGGTGTGGCCTGGGGGCCGGCTGGGCGGCCGCACCCACCAGGGCTTTGCTTGTGGTCAGGACTCAGAAGTGCAAACGCAAACAGGAAGTGAGCATCACACTGAAACCAGTGAGGCTGTAACATCATCAAACAGAACGTGACAAAGAAAACAAGGGCGACCTCGGTAGCTCGACGTGGTTCTGGGCACCTGATGGATGACGGACGGGCGGAGCCCGGTCCCTTCAGAGGCTGAGGGGACCCCGGTGAAGGGTCTCCGGCCGCCTTCTCGAGCCCGAAAGCAGGCTGTGGGGGGCACGCGGACAGCCCCTCAGCCCGTGTTGGGGTCCCACCTCGCCAGCACTGGCCACACTGGCTGCAGCCCCGGGGGCCCCACGGGACAGAAGCCCAGGGCCACGCTGTCCCCACAGCCGCTTTGTACAAAACACTCTGGGACGGGAGCAGATTTGTTGAAAACGCCCCAAACTTGACTCTCCCTCGAAGCCCCTACGCCGACGCGCGGGGGGCCCTCTGCCCAGGCAGCGGCTCTGGGCCTGCACCCCACGTGCTGACCTGCTCCGGGGCCGAGAACACGGGGCCTGCGCCCCAAACCTACAGAAAACTGCGGGAAGAAACCAAATCCATAGGATCTATGGCTTTCCACACTTGGGGACAGTCCCCAAGACATGTGCTTGTGACCTGCCCCGCCCCCGCCTGGCTCTGGCCCGGTGTGTAAACGGTTCACGAGCAACAGCTGGAAAATATATTTCCCAAGAAAAAGGGGAGGAAGTCGAAGGCCGCGTCGCAGGCTGCGGGCCCCTCCCGGCTGGCGCGGCGTCTCCTCTCTGGTTCCGTGGCCCCACGTGCCCGGCTCCCACGGGCCGCGGCCTCAGAGGCGGCCGGTCCTCAGCCCGCAGCCGCGGCTACTTGTGTCCGTGGCCCTCGGCCATGGAGGCCACATCGATGGCGGCCGAGTGCTCGTCGGGTCCCGGGGCGGCCAGGGCGTTCTCCATGGCCCCCGTGGGCACGGTCACAATGGTGCTGCCCCCGGGGGACACGTGGGCCACGTTCTGCAGGGCGGGGCCCAGGCCGGGCAGGGTGAGCAGCTGCAGGGGGCTCACCACCTTGACCACCGTGCTGCCGTCCTGCATGGCGGCCGTGCTGAGCACCGTGAGGCTGGACGCATCCGGGTGGATCTCCACGGCGCTGGGGAAGCTGCTGCCCGAGGCCAGCACCGTGTAGCCGCCCAGCAGGGGCGAGGCCGGCGAGCTGGCGGGGGTCGCCTGTGGGCAGCCCTTGCCCAGCACGGGGCCGGGCAGGGTGGACACCACCTTGCCGAGAGGCACGCTGGTCAGCTGGGGCACCGGGAGCCCCGGGCCCAGGGCGATGGCGGCCGGCCCGGACGTGGCCCTGGCGAGCCGGGGCCGCTTCATGGGGGGCGGCAGGGGCACGGGCGTCAGCGTCATGAGCACGTTGCTGAGGTGCTGGGACTTGTGCTTGAGCTCCTTGGCGCGCCGGCGATGCTCGTCACACTGCTGCTCCAGAGCTGCGGGGACGGGGACGGGGGCGCTGCTCACTCACAGGCTCCACTCAGCCCGCCTGTGCCCAGTGAGGCGGGAGGCGGGCACACGGCAGCGACAGCGGCCCCACGCACACGCCCAGGAAGGGCAGGCTCTGGGTCATGGTGGCGTCTGCCCGGCGCTGCCACGGCGGCTACACAGTGAGTCACATGCTCAGGGCAGACGACTGTCCCCCTGAAGGCGGCCGAGCACCCGCGCCTGCCCCCACCCCTGGGCTCGGCCCCCCGGCTCCAGGATGGGCGGGGCCCCCACGCACCGGCCAGGTCGCGGGCGTACTGCTCGCGGGAGCGGTCCATCTGGCACTTGTGGCCGGCCAGCACCTTCTTGACCAGGTCCAGCATGCCGAAGTTCTGCACGATGCTGTTGAGCAGCACGGCGTCTGCGGGGACACGCCGGTGAGCGCCCGGGCCTGGGGGGCTGGGGGGCTGGGGGGCTGGCCCGGCGCCTCACCTCGCAGCTGCAGGGGGGGGTCCTGGACCCGCTGCTGCAGGCCCCTCATGGTCTCCACCATCTCCTGGTGGAACTCCTGGATGACCTCGTCCAGCAAGCCGGCGTCCTTGAGCCCCCGCCAGAAGGCAAACGTGTCGTCTGCGAGGGGAGCGTGGGCTCAGAGCGCGGCCCCCACCCCCCGTGGGCCCCGGGTGGCGTCCTGCCCCCCTCACGAGGACCCCACGGCCCGCCTGCCTCTCCCCCAGGCCCCGCACCTCCGACGGCCATGGTCCAGTCACCGGGGTCCTCGCAGGTCTCTATGGTGATGGTAGCGGGAGACCCGTTCACTGCAACCAGGACGAGAGTAGGTGAGCCTCTCTGGCCAGAGCCCCGGCCACTGGCGCCCGGGGGCAGGGCACGTCCAGTCCCCCTGCTGTGCCCCCCACCCTGGGGATGGCGCGGCTCGTACCGTCGGCCGTGGCGGGCGTGAGCGGGAGGTACTCGGCTGCCGAGGGGCTGCTCAGGGACACGCGGGCTCCCGAGAGGTCGATCTTGGTGCTGCGGCAGGTGTTGGAACAGACCTTGTCGTGCTGGTAGAAGTCCAGCTCCCCCGAGTCCATGATCTTCCTGCGCAGGGGAGACGGCGTGTCACCTGGGGCCATGGCCGCGGCTCTACCCCACAGCGCCCGCCCTCACCCCCACAATGCCCCCGCCCCGCCCCCACAGTGCCATCCCCAGGGCTGGGCGCCAGGGGCTCTCATCCTTGAGGCCACACAAGGGCCGAGCCTGCGCGGGCGTGGTGCCCACCGGAGCATGATGCCGTTCATGCGGATGGCGCGCTTCCAGTCCTTCAGCGTGGACTTGCCGGCCAGGTGCACGAACTCCTTGGGGCTGATGACGTGCTGGTCATACTGGGGAGGGAGCACAGGGTCAGCTCCCGCCTGGCCTGCACCCTGACCCGGCCGGGACGGGGGGCACCCAGCACCGCAGGCTGAGGTTCCGGGACGGGCACAGAGGTCACCGGGGTGGGGGGCTGGCTCCCCGCAGCCGCACAGGTGATGGCACGGCCCCCACACCTGGGACCCCGCACGCAGGAAGGCAGGGGGCTCTCCCACTCCCACAGGACCCAGCAGACCTCACGCACACCCTGCTCCCCGAGGGAAGGACACACGGAGTCTGTGAAACCTGCAGGGACGCGGAGGCTGTGCCGGCGCCCCCGCCCACCCGGTCCCCGTGCAGGAAGCCCCCCACGCTCTCCTGCCCGAACGGGATGGGGCCCCTTCTCCCTACTGGGTCTGGGTCTGCGAGCTCCCCCCAGTGCTGGAGCTCAGATGCCTGAGAAAACATCCTATTCAACCTTGTGAAACGAGCCTTATTGGAACCAAAGCATCAAAACAAACTGCATTTGCTGAGAAAGCTGGCAGCTGGGCGGGGGGCCGGCCTCCCGCTCACACCCCTGCCCCCCACACGGCCCGCGGGGCCCACCTGGACACACTTGACGTTGATGCCGGGGCACACGAACTTCCTCCAGATGAGGTTGGCCCTGCTGTCCCCGCAGGTGATGGGGTACACGATCTCCGCCTCCACCCCGCCCTCCTCTTCCGCCATCTTCACTTCTCAGCAGGCGCCGCGACCGGAGGGGGAGACAAAAGCCAGTTGCGACCTGCCCAAGGCACTGCCCACCTGGGAGCCAGACGCTGAGGTGCGGGAGGGGTTTGGACAGGACCCGGGGGGCAGGGTTCCAGGTGGACCCCCACCCCCAGGCTAAGCAGTGACCGCAGCGTGACTGCTGCACTGCGTTCAGCCGCAGGTGCAGAGCCGCCTGAGGACGCAGAGCCCACTTCCCTTGGATAACCCCAGAGCCTGGCCATCTTGCTCTGGAGCTGAGGCCTTTCCTGTTACGGGTGGTGTCCCCTCGCTGCCCGCCGCGCCAGCTGCAGAAGCAGGGCTGGCCGTGCTGGGCTCTGGGCAGAGCCGGGGTGCACGCCCTGGGGAAGCCAGGCCCCGGCTGCCTGCAGGCTCCCTACCTAACACAGCCTCCTTGAGCTGCGAGGACGCTGTGAATGCCGCCGCCGCAGCCGCAGCCTCAGAGTCCATGTTGTCTTCGCTCAGGTCGCCCCTGGACAGGAAGTGGGGAGGACACATCAGCACGCCCCGCGGCACTCCTGGCCGCCGTCTGTCATGATTTCTAATGTAGGGCCTAAGTCCTAGTGGCCGTGCAGGCCGGGGCACCTGGCGCGGTCGCCGCAGGTAACAGGCTTCTGAGCAGGACCTCAGCCATCAGCCGGCATCTGAGCTGCATCAGGGAGCGCGAGGCCGCAGGAGAGGCTGGTCTAGAACCGGGTGCCAAGTGCACTGGCTAAGAGACACCCAGGACGGCCAGCACCCCGGAAACGTCTGGAGGGCAGGTCGGGGGGAGCGGCCGCAGAGAGGAGGCAGGCTGTGGGGACCCCTGCGGGCACCTCCTCTGGAACTGAGTCTGAGGCTCTTCCTACTGGCCCTCCCACCCCCCAGGGCCACACCTGCCCCCGCCCCCACCACACCCTGCACACTGGATGCCACCTGCTCCCCCCAGCCCAGAATGGCCCCGAGAGGAGGGCACACGCCACAGGTGGGGGGCAGGGAGGACCCACAGTTCGCACGCTGCCCCTCTCCACACCCCTGGGCTTTGCTCCCCTCCAGCCAGGTCAGAAGTGAGCGCTGGAGGAAGAGCAAACTGGAAGTGGCCTCTGGGTCTGCCGCACAGGCCTCCCCTGTGAAGAACAACACTGGGCGCAAGTCACCGACCCGGGTGCACGAACTCAGAAAGGGGAGCCTCCTGAGAAGCCGGAGCCCCGGGTGGCAGTGGTGGCAGTAAGGAGAGCACGCTCGTCCACACAGAACCGGACCCCTGTCATGGGGACACGGAACCAGCGACCCGAGAGCCCAGCGCTGAGCAGGCAGGACAGGGCCACTGTGGGGACACATGGCCCCCGGCTCTCACCAAGGCCGAGGGCCAGCCAGGAAGCCCACGCGGAGCGAGCCCTGCACACGGTCACCTGTCGGCCTGACTGAAGCGTTGCTCGTGGGAGCTGCTGTCTGTGCACAAGACGCTCCTCGTCCCACCAGGCGTGCCTGTCGCCTTGGTAAAGCGGTGGGCAGGAGGCAGCCCCGGCAGGTTCTCATAAATGAGGAACACTCCCAAGCTGTCCCCACATATCCAGCCAGAAGCCAGCTCCCACGAAGTAGTTAGTTAGCTCCACGCCCCCACCTCTTCTGGAACTGAAGCGTAAATCTCAGCTCCCACCAGCAGGACGGCGGGTGAACCCTCCCAGAGGAGGGGCAGGGAGCGCTCCCCGTCCTTGGACAGCCTGCCTCGGCGGCCGTGGCCAGCTGAGAAGCGACCCAGGGAACTTCCTGACGCCCCCACACCAGGCCCGACGCTCGCACCAGCCCCCGGCCCCCAAGGGCCAAGGCCCCGTCCTCACCCGTGAGCAGCCAAGTTGGTTGTCACCAGCACTGTCTTCACCTCCTCCACGCCGTTGCCATCCACCGCGGTGTCAGGGGTCGTCACCACCACCACCTCTTCCATGTGCACGCTCACATCCGGGGTCGCCATGGCTCACCAAAGAGGGTGCCCGGGACCAGGAGCGTCACTCCGCCAGGGTCGGACGTGCTGGAGGGAACACGGCAGGACACGGTCACCGGAGGTCCCCACGCCGGCACAGCCGGGTGCGCAGCACGCCCGTCTCTAAGTGTCACCAAGGACCCGTCCTTCAGTCCAGGCATTTCTGACAGCAAGAGAAGGGCTGTCCCAGGCTGCTGGCTCTGGTGGGTGCAGTGAGCACGGCCTGCCCGCCGTGACTGCTGTGAGCACTGAGACCCCCGAGCAGGACACAGGGACCACCCTGCGTGGCCACAGCCAGGGCAGGAGGGCAGCCAGAGTCCGGCAGAGCCCTGTGCATGACTGTCCAGGAAGGATGTGGAGAAACGCAACCCTGTGCATCGCTGAGACAGCACAACGGGGCGGCCGTGACCAGAACCAGCCAGGGGCTCCTCAGAAAGTACCACTCAAACCAGCAAGTGCACGTCTAGATACTCGCACATGCGGCCAAAGAGCTGACAGCAGGGACGGACACAGATACTCAGACACCCATTTTGTGACAGCGTCCACACCAGACAGAAGGAGGGACACGCTATACAACCATCAGCAGAGGAATCTGTAAACAAAGTGAGGTCCACACACACAGCGGAATGTTACTCAGCTGTAAAAAGGACTGAAATCCCGATACACACCACAGCGCGAAGGGATTCGAAAACATTGTGCCAAGTAAGATCAGCCAGACATAAAGGGACCAGTACTGGTGACTGCACTTGTATGAACAACACAAGCGCAGAGTCCACAGGCAGAAGGAGCACAGAGGCCCCCGGGCTGGGGAGTCACTGTGTGAAGGGGACACTGAGAGAGAAGATGGAAAAGTCCTGAGGGTGACAGGGGTGACGGCCGCACAACAATGTGAGCGTCCTGAGTGGCATGGAACCGCACACCTGGGAACTGTAAAGGCGGTAAATCACGTGCATCTTCCCACAATAAAAAACATTTTTAATGCTATTAGAACAGAATGACTCATTAGGACTCGATACTGGATACAATGTGGAGACTATAAAATCTTGCTGAAAAAGAAACACTTTCAGAACTTCATTTTTATCCTACTTATCATTGTGCCAATGACGTCGCCTGCCCAGCACTGCAGCAAACGACGAGCTGGCCAAGGCCGGCCAGGCCAGCCTGAGCGGCACGTGTGGGTACCCGCACCCCGGAGCCATGGGAGCCCCCACCCTCCTCAGAGCTCCCAGCATGCACAGTCACTGAGCCTTCCGCGCTGGAATCAGCAGCCAAATCAACACACTCACAAAGCTTGGCCTCCAAGGCTCACGGTTTTCTAACTCCCACTCCATCGACTCAATTTTGTGCATGTCTGTTGGGGAAGCACAGAAAGTTCTCTTTGGTCCCGAGACTCAGGAGGACCTGTGGGCTCCCCTCCCTCCTAACTAGGAATGGGGCCCCAGACATCCCCACAGGAACAACAAACAGGAGAAAACAGCCAGCCACCCATCAAACATGACATCATTCACCCGTGACCCAGAAATGGAAGGAATCGAGAAACGGAGGTGACCTAGAGGAGGGTGGTGGTGAAGGACTGCCAAGAAAACGCGCCGACTCCACGCCAGGAGAAGGATGCCTGTCCCCTGGTCGGTGGAGAGCGCTCAGCACCTTGGGCTCAGACCTGGCTTTCCAGGTTTTCTGCAAAATCACACTATTTTCCTTTGTGGACAGAAAGTGACCTCACAGGGGGATCTGACAGGAATTCCTCACTGCCCCTAAGGTGGGCAGTCACACCTCAGGCCTGTGATTACTTTAAAGGCTCATCTTGCCTTAAGCAGCCCTGCCCATTGTTTCTGTGCATGTAGGTTCGCAGGCCTTTGAGACGCCCTCAGGCCGCTCCCTCCGGCCGCTCCCTCCGAAGCACAAACTCTTGGCCTGCAGGTAACCCCACCCCACCCCCACCTTGCCGTCTCCCACCTCCACATAAGCTTCCTCACTTCACTCCTTAATCTCAAATGTGTGAAGCGGCTGTCATTTCTCAGTCAGCTGAGATATAGCTTCCAGGTGTATTGTGTGCTTGGCTCAGATAAGCATAAGAATTCTCAGCACGTGAATAAAAACACCACTAAAATAGCAGAGGTGGCCCACAAGCACGACTTTTTCTATCCTGTTTTTCAATTACTTGCAAACTTTTTCAAAGTTCACAAGGATGACAAAAAAAAAATTTGGATTTCCAGTTTTTCCTGGAAAATGTCAGAAAGGCAGTCCTGTGTGTGTGTGGGGGGGGGAGGGCCACACCCCTCACGTCACACCCGCCTGGCAGCACCAGGCCCCCTGAGCGAGCAGTTCCCAACGCACAGGAATCTGTCTGGTGGCTGACAACTGAGCAGCCTCCCTTCTCAGCCCAGGCATAAAATGGCTTCTTTTAAGGCCTAGATTTGAAAAGTTTTATATGCCCTAAATTCATAGAATTTGCATATGTATATACAAAAATATATGTATAAATTCCTCCCACATCCAGTGTGTCTTCCCACAATTTTTAAGATACAAAATTACTCATATCCTATGAATAATTTCTGAACCAGGTGTCTGTTTATCTTGTTAGATTTCGGTTTGTTGAATCCATTTGGTTTTACCTTTATTGGGAGTTCCCCAGATCACAAAGAGGACTACCCGCAATCCCACTTCTGCGTGTTGATCCAGAGAAAATGGAATCAGGATCTGAGACATGTATGCCCCATGCTCACCGCAGCCGCGTTCACAACAGCCAACGTGTGGAAGCAACTACGTGTCTGCTGGGTGATGGATAAAAATGTGGTGAGTACGTATACTGTGTGGAAGGAAACCATGTTGAAACATGATGTGCAGCTATGGAGACTGCTCTGGGCCCTCCCTTCTCTTAAGAAAATGAATCTTAAGATACATGTGGTGTATATACAATGTTAGCTTTAAAAAAGGAAAATTTGCCATTCGTGACAACATGGATGAGCCTAGAGGACACTATGCTGAACTAAGCCAGACATAGGAGGAGAAATACATGACACCACTTATGTGAGGAATCTAAAATGCCCAAACTCAAGAGAGGAAGAGTGGAGCGGAGGTTGGGGGCGACAGGAGTCAGGGTAGTTTTGGCTGTCCGAGACGAGGCAGTCCTAGAGACCTACAGACCACACAGCGCCTGCCATAACAATACTGTAACATATACTTGAAAGCTCGCGAAGATAGACCCTATGTTGTGTTTTTATCACAAATAAGAGGGTGGGGGGCGGGGAGAAGCCGGGAGGGCTCAGTGGGTTGGGCGCTCACTTTGCAGCACCGGGGATCGAGGATCGAGTCCCGGCCCCGGCCTGTGCAGAATCGTGTGCTGAACTGGGAGCTCCCCCAGTTCAGTTCTCGTCTCTGTCTCTGTATCTCTTCCTCTCTCCTCTGTCAAAATAAATAAATAAATAAATAAAAATATATTAAAAAAAAAAGAGGGTGGGAGGGAACTTATGTCCCACTGTGGTAATGGGTTCCCAGGTGTAGATTTATCTCCAAACTCAAGTTGTCCATATCAATTATGTACAACTTTTTATATATCAAAAGATTAAAAAAAAAGGATGTACTTGATCTTTAAAGTGTTAGCAAAAAAGAGAACTTTGGTTCAATGAAAAAGTCAAATGGGGGAAGCTGGGATGGCTCAGTGGGTTAAGTGCTCACTTTGCAGCCCCGGGGACCGAGGATGGAATCCCGGTCCCAGCCCGTGTGGACCCATATGCTGAGCTGGGGAGCGCCCCCAGTTCAGTTCTCACCGGGGTGAGACCCCGGCCCAGGTCCTGCCCTGTGCAGCCCCGCCCACCTGTGGAATGAAACTATGTGGAAAAACCGATGATGTGCTACTATGGAGACTGTTCTGGGCCCTCCCCCTTCTCTCTGTCTTTCTCTGTCAAAAACAATAAAATAAATCTTAAAAAAAAATTAAAAAAGTCCATCAACCAAGTGAATTTTATATTCAGTGAACCAGGTAACAAGTCATGGCTAGAAATGACCCATATGGACACAGCTCCAGAATTTACAAGCTTCCCACAGATGCTGAGCCCAGGGCCTGAGCCCACCGGGGACCCGTGGACACGGCTCCACTTCCCCCGGGGCCCGTGTGGACGCGGCTGCTCCCAACCCCGGGGCCCGCGTGGACGCGGCTCCCCCCACCCCGGGGCCCGTGTAGACACGGCTCCCCCCACCCCGGGGCCCGTGTAGACACGGCTGCTCCCAACCCCGGGGCCCGCGTGGACGCGGCTCCCCCCCCCCGGGGCCCGTGTAGACACGGCTGCTCCCAACCCCGGGGCCCGCGTGGACGCGGCTCCCCCCCCCCCGGGGCCCGCGTGGACGCGGCTCCACCTCCCCCGGGGCCGCACCCACGCCCGGGCCCACCCTCCGCGCCCGCCCGTCGCCTTCCGGCAAGATGGAGGCGGACGCCGCCGCCGACGCCGCCTGACGCGGGCCCGTGACGCCCGCCGCGCGCCGCCGCCCCTCCCCCGCTCCCCTCCCCCCGCCGTAACGTCCTGACGCTCCGCAGGGACCCCTGACTGGACGGCGGCGCGCGGCGGGGCGGGCGGCCTCGCCGCGGGTGGTGGCGGGCGCGTACCTGGGCCGCGGCCGGGCCTGCTCGGACGCCGGCGGGCGGCGGGGCGGTGACGACGGCTGCGGGCTGCGCTCCTTGTTGGGGATTCGGCGGCGGCGGCGGCGGCGGCGGCGGAGCCCCGGGCGCGCGCTTCCTAGTGACGCAGGCAGCGGGGCCGCGCACGCAAGGGCCGGGGCGGGCCCGGAAACTTATTTGGCGCTTGGGCGAGGAGGCAACGGGTGCCGAGAAATAAAGCCCGGCGGGTCCCGACGCGCGTGCGCGGGGCCGGGGGCGGGGCCCGGGGAACTGGCGGCGTCTTCATTGGCCAGCTCGTCCGGCGGCCCCGCCCCCGGCCGCCTGCCTATCTGCCGGGCGCCCCCTCCGTGGGCACGAGCGGGGCGGGAGCGCGTGGGGAGCTGTGCGCGGCCGCTTCTCGTCGCAGGCGTGGCCGAGGCCCCTCCCCGGGCCGCGCGGAGGAGCAGCTGCGTCTCGCCCGAGTCCTGCAGTTCCCGCGTGTAATCCCTGCAGCCGTCTTAGGAGGGGGTCCGACGTTGTCCCCCCGAATCTGCGCCGTGCGGTCACGTGCTCCTGTAAGTGCCGGCGCCCCCAACCCCCGCGCTGTCCGTGCCCACCGAAACCTAATCACAATGGGCATCCGACGCCTCAGTGGTCACTGCGCCATCCAAGACCCAGCTGTAGGGTTGGGACGCGCGGGGAACTGTCGTTAGTGACAGCTGAGGGGACAGCATACAGGGGCGGCGAACCTTTCGGCGATTGAGTGCCAAAGTTTATGAAATAAGAGTATATATACTCGCTCGACTCGCGTGCCAACCCATCGAGTGAGATAGAGGTATTGATTATTTTTATGTCTATAAGAGCATAAATAATTTTTTAAATGGTATTCACAGCTCCACGTGCCACTTTGGGCACGCGTGCCATAGGTTGGCCACCCCTGGCATAGAACGTCCTTGGGTTGTCCAGAATGTAAGAAGATAAGCATCATTCAGCTTTTATGGAGTTCCTTTGACTCGGGAGCCAGGTACAACCAAGGTCTTGTTTGATTGCAAAGTGAAGTTGGGGGTCCCCGGGGTGATTAGCGGGGTCGCTGCGAAGCAACCTGCTTTGCGCCCGAGGACTTCGGGCGGAAGCTCTGCGGCAGCCCTGGTGTCGGGCACCCTCGGGGGTGACGGAGGCTGTGGACTCTCAGAACAGGGCCTGTGCGCCTGATGGGCAGTGTCGGCTCGCTGCCAGCAGCTGCCGGAAAACGTGGGTGTGGGGTGAAGGGCTCCCTGAGTGCCCCAGGGAACAGATGTCTGCCCAGGCCTGACCTGTGTTTATACTTCAGAAGGAAGACCACTGAAGGCCACTCTGGGAAGTTTCCAGCAAACTTCATTTCAGTTTTCGTGTATGTAGTCAGAGGGCCGCACTTCCATTCTCTTTCTCAGTGATGCACAGCGTACTGAAGCCAGTGGCGGGGAAAGTCTTTCTCTTTAGAGCTGAAACCATCAAGCTCATGTCTGTGCTGGTATTTCATTGCCTGGTAAAGATGAGAGCAGGTGTGTGCCATCTGTGTCTGGTTTATCTGAGTTCCCCTGCCCTCACGTTCTGGCCATAAATGCCAGTAAAGTTAAAGGAGAGGCCAAGAACAACACTGGTGTCAGGGACCAGGCCAGCCTGGCACCCACCGGGAGACTTAACTGCCCGTGCCACTGTACCTGCCCCCGGAACTGGCCGCTCTCCTGCTGGGGGAGCTGTGGTCGCCAGCCCCAGAACCTCCATGTCCCCACGTGGCACGACCTCAGGCCTGGCACTTGAACCTGAGCTCACCGGTCCTGTTTCCAGAAGAGCGAGGTCACAATGCTTGGCTGACAGGAGGGATTAGTTCCTGGTAGGTAGTGGGGTGCTGATCCCTCCCCGGTGTCCCACCTGCGATCTCCCAAAGGCAGGGGATGGTTGCTTTTGAGTTGTTACAGAGGAGGGGAAAACACGCTGTCGTGCAAGTCACCAATGTCAGACCCTGCACCCCTGAGAGGCGGGGAGACCAGGAGTGTTGTCACCGGGCCCCAGGGTGCCCTCTGCTCAGGCTCCAGGCCGGACAGAAACAGAACAAAGGCAGGACCAGGGGCCCAGCAACCCTGTCCCTTCCCTGCACAGCCCTGCAGGCCCAGTCACCGCTGGAACTCCAGAGTCATGCGCTC
>PVKE010016853.1:0-31479 GCA_004027555.1 Craseonycteris thonglongyai | reverse complement strand
AATGCAGCTATGCCCACTCAAGCCCCAGCCCTCACTCCAAGAGCCCTGTCCTCAGAAGGCGCTCCCTCACAGTCAATCTCCTCCGTAAATCAGGGGTGCTGAGCTGTTGTGGGCTGGTGCCCTGCTCTCACCCCGCCCGCCGGGAAGTGCAGCCGCCCTGCTCCACAGTCCCTGTTCCACTTTAGGCTCTGTGATCTGACTAGGGCACTGTGTGCTGTCCCTTGAGTTCGGATGTTAAATTGTCCACAGTCTTGTGGGGCTTCCACGCTCCCTAGGTCTCGGCTTCCAGCCCGCCCTCGATCCAGCTCCACTTTGACCGTAGTCCCCCAATCCCCCTTTGTTTTTGCCAGCCCTGGGCCGCGGTCCGAGTCTCTGTCCCTGCACCGCTGCTTCCCTTTTCCTCTCCCACTCTCCCCTTTTTTCTCTAACCTTTGGGTGTTGTTCCATGTTGTGTGGTTCTCTTAGTTGAGGTTTCTTCTCAGGGTTTCCCCTGTGGATTCCCCTCTGTTCACAAGGCCCTTCCCAGGCAGTTATCGGCGTTCTCGTCTCATGCCACCATCTTTTTTTTCCCCAACAGATGATTTCTAAGCAAGAAACTGTGCTGTTTGTAATCTTTATGGCAGAATTCCTGATGAGGCAGGATGCTCCTTCACCCCATCTGGCAAAATTGGGGTTAACTGAATGTAGCTGTGCTACCACCACCATGCTAATGTGCTAGGACAGCAGCCCATTAGATCTACACCTGTGTAACCTGACTCTACTGTAGCAGGAGTGGGCTAAGGGAAAGGACTGACTAGACTGGCATTGGTGCCTGCAGTCTAGACCATCATAGTTGCTGAACCTAATGTCACTCCTAAAGGTGGAAAATTTGGATATAAATAGAAGGAAAAATAGGTGAGCCTAAAGGAATGAATGAATGAATGGCTTATGTTATATGATGAGGCAAATCCAATATTACATTAACACCTCAAAAAGATGCTCAGATTAAGAGTTGTTACTACCACTTAGCTTGATTATACCAGATGCCTGAAAAGGTGGAACCGTATAGCTGAAGTCACTCCTGCTTTTGTTTCTGACCAGATTAAATAGAAGCTTGCAAACTGGAGGAGTGTCTTCCTGGAATACATTTTAATATATGGTGATGGACTGGATAGTTATTAATGACCGAATGAGATTCTAGTAATTGTTAGGACTAAAGGGTGTGATGGTGGAAGGAGAAAGAAATCAACATGAGGACAAAGCAGCAGCCCCAGGTACCTACCCTGAAAAGAGATTTTCCATTGCTAAAGCCTGCAAGGACTTTCTGCCGCACCTTGAAGTGGTTGGGACTTGGCGCCAGATTATCCATGAAACACGCCCAACCTAGATGCTGGTATTTCCTGATATTCCTCTCCCACTTCCCTTTCTGGTCCTTCTGATACTCACCTATAAAAATGCTACCCCAACCCCCAGAAGTCGTTGATGCCATCTTTCCCTCTTTCGGTGTCAGTCCAGCCGTTTCTAATAAACTCTCTCGCTAAGCCAGAACTTGGTGTGGTCCTTCTTTGGCAAACCTTACAGTAATATGTCACCCTTTTGACAAGTTAGTTGTTTTGCTCTTAGTAATTCATGTTCATAAACCAGGGGATAAAACTGTGATAATGTGATTTATAATAAATATATATTTGATCTTTCTCCCCATTTCTGGCACAGCTCCAGAGTGATAAATGTCTTATGTTAATGTCAATGAGGTGACTTGGACCAGGAACCTAAGGATGGGAGCTAGTTGCCAGTGGAGCCAACCATGTTGACTAGAGGGTGGGAACTTTCAGACCCACCCTGCTGATCTCTGAGGAAGGGAGAGGTTGGAGGTTGAATCAGCTGCCAGTGGCTATGATTTCATCAAACGTGTCCACGTAATGAAGTCTCCACAAAACCCAAAAGGTCTGGGCTTGTAGAGCTTTGGGGTTGGTGAGCAAGTAGGTGCTAGGAGAGTGATGAGCTCAGAGAAGACACAGAACATTCTCGTCCCTTCCAACATACCTCAGCTTTTTCATCTGATGCTACTTATTCTTTTTCATATCCTTTTATAATAAACTGGTAAGTGTAAGTGAACCATTTTCCCAAGTCCTGAAAGCTGCTCTAGCAAAATAATGAACAGGGTTGTAGGAACTTCTGATGTATAGCCTATTAATCAGAAGCACAGGTGACAACCTGGGCTTGCAACTGGCATCTGGGGCAGGCAATGCAGTCTTCTGGGACTGAGTCTTAGTTTGCAGAGTCTGACGCTATCTCCAGGTAGACAGTGTCAGAATTGAGTTGAAGTATAGGACACCCAGCTTTGTGTCTGAGAACTGCTTGGTGTGGGGAAAATCCTCCATTTGGTGACTAGAAATAGAGTGTTCTAAGTAGAAAAGGAGGCCCATTGAAAAGAGACAAAGTGAGATAGACTGGGTATTTCTTTTCTTTTCTTTTTTTAAGATTTATTATTATTGTTTTTGACAGAGAGAGACAGACAGAGACAGAGAGAAGCGGGAGGGCCTAGAGCAGTCTCCATAGTTGCATGTCATTAGTTTTCTACAGTTTCAGGGGTGGGGCTGCACAGGGCAGGAACCAGCCAGGGGGCCTCCTGCCCAAGGCAGGAGTGGAACCAGGGACCTCCCACATAGGAGGCTCACCTGGTGAGAACCAAACTGGGGACATACCCCAGTTTAGCATATGGGTCCGCACAGGCCAGGGCTGGGATTCAATCCCCAAATCCCAGGGCTGCAAGGCAAGTGGTCAACCCACTGAGCCATCCTGGCCTCCCCAGTTTGTTTATTTTTTACATAGTTTCATTCCACACAGGTGGATGTGGGGCCAAATGGGGAAGAACCAAACCACTCCCCTCCTCCCATGGGAGACCAGAATCCTCACTGCCATCCCAGTGGCCACCAATACCATGCTGCAGCCCAGCGCATGGGCCTACACTTGATCCCTGGACCCTGCAATTTGCAAGGCAAGCACCCAACCTGCTGAGCAATTCCAGCATCCCTCCCTTTTCCAATGTGTGCCATGTTCAACAGCAGGGGGTGGTTTGCTGCGAGATGCCTGGCTTTGTGTCCCTCCACTTAGTCAAGTTTTATCTTTCCTTTCTGCTATTCCTATCCTGCTCAATTTTCATTTCATTCCCAGCACTTTGTCTTCGGGGTGGCGCCCTAACCTACAGTGAAGCCCTGGATATAAGCTTCAAGAATTCAGAGGAACTAAAATGCTCCATCTAGCCTGTGCATTCACCCAATTGAGGGAGATTCACCCATGTTTCCTGTTAATACCAGTTGCCAATTTCGGGTTCTTGTGCTCTTAGGTCCTCTACCAGAAGCTGCTGTTGCTTCCTTTCACTTTCTGCTACATAAATGCCAATAACATAGACCTTAATGGCTATTAGTTTCTCCAGCCTTTATTTTTGAGATTGTGAGGTTAGTCACCTAGCTGCTTTGTAAATGTTACCCCGGGATTTCTGTCTGGCTGTCTAGTTGCTCTAATTGTACTGATTGTGGCAAGATGTGAATGCTGTGTTGCAGCAAATTTCCTCAAATTCAGATCTTTTACTTTTGCCATTTTGATGGGTATGAAGTGGTATCTGAGTGTGGTTTTAATCTGCATTTCCCTGATGACTGACACTAAATATGTTCTCCAATGCTGAGCCATTTACACATTTGGGTCTATTCAAATGTTTTGTCCATTAAAAAAATTGGGTTGTTTTTTTTTTTTTTTTGAGAGGGGGGACAGAGGAGAAGGGGAAGGGGGGGCGGGCAGAGCAGTTTCCATAGTTGTACATTAGTTGTGATATAATTGCATTCCACAAGGTTGGATGTGGGGCCCCATGGGTGGGGACTGAACTGGGGACCTTGTGCGTGGGAGGTGAGGACCTTTGCCGCCATCCCAGTGGTTACTAGTTGCACCACAGTTCAGGATATGGGTTTGCATGGGCTGGGGCCAGGATTCGATCCCTGGACCTCATGGTTACAAGGCAAGTGCTCAACTTGTTGAGCTATCTAGGCACCCCCTGGGTCTTTTGGGTTTCTTTTTACTGAATTTTAAGTATTGTTTATATACTCTGCATATAGTTCTGTGGCTTACCTTTTTATTTTCTCAATGGTGTCTCAAGCAAATTTTAATTTTGATGAAGTCCAATTCATTAACTTTCTCTGGCTAGTTCTTTTTTTTTTTTTTTGAGGAGAGAGATACAGAGACACAGAGACAGAGAGAGAACTGAACTGTGGGAACTCCCCAGTTCAGCACATGGGTCTGCATGGGCCGGGGCTGGGATTCAATCCTCGGTCCCTGGCACTGCAAAGTGAGCGCTTAACCCACTAGCCATCCTGGCTTCCCCTAGCTAGTTCTTTTAATGAGTTAAATTTTTTTCGCCTACTCTAAAGTCATGAAGGTATTCTTTGTTTTATTCTAAAAGCTTATAGTTTGTTTTCCTATTTAGACCCATCTTGAAATAATTTTTGTGTATGGTAGGTTTTATTGAAGTAAGTTGTATTGGCTTTGCTGAAAATCAATTGTCCATATATGTGTGGGTCTATTTTTGTCCCCAAAATCTATTCATTATTCCATAAACCATTATCACAGTCTTGAATTTATGTATGTTCTCCAACTTTATTCTTTACAAAATTACTTTGGCTGCTCAGTTATACACATTTCCATGTAAATCTAAAAATAAGAATGTTGACTACAAAAAGCCTATTGGGATTTTGATGGGAAGACAGCATTAAATCTGTAGGTCAGATTGTGGAGAATTAAGACCCTAACATGAGTTTCCTAATCCACTAATATAACTAGGTCTCCATTTATTTAGGTTGTCTTTCTTTTCCTCAGTAATGTTTTGTCATTATTCATATTCATGTTGCTATGATAAATTGCAATACTATTTTCAATTTTGAATTGTTCCTGCTATATAAAAGTACATTTCAGTTTTATATTGAACTTTTATTTTGTGCTCCTGATAGGAATGGCGTTTATCTAGTAGAGTAGACTCTCAGTTAACCAGCAACCATGGGGAATGATAAATTCTAGAGAAATGGAGTTTCTGGTTGCTTGAGAGTTACTATTAAAAATAGGCCTAAATAATACTATACCCCATTCTATACCATATCATAAACTCTGTATTGTTTTGATATTAATATTGAAGTGCAGTATTAAAAGCAAATTAAGATGGTCAAAACTTTGTAAGTTTTATTATAAAAACAGCTTTATGAATGCAGTGTGCAATTAAGTTAAATGACAGTCAATAAACTTTTCAACTTAATGAGCTTCACTAACATAATTTTAACTTCAAGTAACTTAGGAAAAACACACACATTTAAAACTGTTACAGTAGGGGTAGAGAGTTTACTAGGTAGATATTGCATCAGGATCATCAGGATATGATGTAGCTAGGACAGGATCAGGAGAAGTGGATGTGGATGGTTCTGGATCTACGGTACATCAGTAGATGATGCTTTACTGGTGAACTTGCGTGCAGCTTCTTGAAAACTGAACAAATGTCAGCTTGCTATGAGGCCCCACACTTCTCATGAAGAGTCAGGGTTTGCTTGATGTGCAACTGTATAATATGCTGAGAAGTGAAGAAGGGTTGCTGTTCTGCAAAAGCTATTACAGGTTCAAATGCTACAGTAGCTCTCTGCCAGGATACTTTTTTCCACCTCATACCCATCGTCATCACTCTCGTCCTCCTCTGCAACATTCATTTTTCCATGATTCACAGCAGTTTCTATGTCTTCTGTATGAATTTCTGGAATAGCTTCATCCACAGCAAACCAGTGGTCGAGTTCATCTTAAGACAGACTTACTGTGTTATTAGAAGTCAACTCACTCACAGATTTCATCATAAACTTCTGCCACTGGCAGCTGCACTATTGACTGGAAACCCCTCAAAGTCAACGGAGGAGAAGGACGATTCCACAGACATCACATCTGTCCAAAACTTTCTCTGACATTTCCGTAATGTTTCACTTCTCACAGATTCCAAGCACAACTGACAGTGTAGATAGCATCTTTGAGACTATACTTTTTCTGAAAGTCCAAAATTGTCTCATCAAAATTAGTCATTTTCTTCATGAAGTCACACCTGTAAAACATTTCTACATTTCTGTATCACTCCCTGATCCATTGGTTGGATCAGACTTGTGACACCAGCTGGAAGGTAACATATGAAAATGTTGCTATTAACAAGCTTTTCTGCAGGAGGATGTGCATGACAGTTATCCAGGAACAACAGAACTTTACTATTCTCTGGTGTTCCTTTCTTTCGTAAATTTTCTTTAACACTTGGAACAAACAAATAATGAAACCACTTGCTAAAAATTCCTGTGTCCATCCTACTGTTACTCTGGGCATGATAATCTACAGGAAGGTTAGTTATGCCTTTAAAGCATCTTGGTTTAGCAAATTTGCTGACCATACCAACTCTACCTTGTGATTTCCCGATGTATTTTACATAAATGAGAACAGTTATATGCTCTTTAGCTTGAACCCATGAGCTACCTTCTCATTACCAACAGCCAATAGAATTAGGCAGACACTTCCACAGTAATCCAGTCTCATCTGCATTATAAATCTGCAGTGAGATCAAGTCACTTTCTGCAACCAATTCACTAAACACATCACAAAATGAAGCTGCAGCCTCAGAATGAGCCAGTTTCTGCTCACCTGACAAGTCCAGCTTACCGATGCCATGATGAACCTTGAATCAGGTAAGTCAGCCACCTGAAAATGAACACTGACTTTCAATGTTCATTTTTCTCATGGAATTCTCTCGCTTTTCCTGCAACATGGGTCCAGAAATACAACCACCCTCAGACCTTTTCAGTGAAAACCATTCACATGGCCTGGTCACACTTCCATTTTCAAATGTGTGAAGAGTATGATGTTTCTCCACACTTTTGTCACTCCAACTTAACATAAAACTTTATCTTCTGAGCCTTAATGTCATAGATTGCTGATGAACTGACATTCAACTCCTCCATGAGCACAGCACAACTCTCACCTTTCTTAAGCCCCTTGCGCATTCCATCCTCTGTTGGAGGGTAACCATTTATGCTCACTTGGGACCTGTTTTAGCAAACTTGGGCCTGGGTGAGAACACAGAATTTGAATAATAGATCCCAACTGTCAATTGGCAGTAATGGAAGACAAACATGTGGTGTGCAAAGCATGGGCTTACAGTGTGGTGAGTGTCAAGTTTAAGCTTACAGTTCCGCTAGAAATCTATGTTAATTTTTATTTAAAGTAGTATTTCTTCAATATTTTTGCCAGTTGCCTGAGTTCCAGTTAATGGAGTCTACTGTAGTATTTTTGAAAACTATGATTTTCTATATACTTGATCACAGTCTTCAAGTAAAGACAGTTTTCTTCCTTTCCAATGTACATGCCTTTTATTCTTTTTCTTGACAAATGCATTGGCTAAGTCCTTCACTACCAATGCTGAATGGAAGTGGTAAGTGCAGATATCCTTACCTTGTTCCTAGCCCAGGTTTGTTTTTTAATTAGACTGTCATTTTTCATAGATGCCCTTTATCAGGCTGAAGAATTTCCCTTACATTCCTAGCTCGCTGGGTTTTTATCATAAATGTGTTGAATTTTGTCAAATGTTTTTTTCTGTAAGATAAGCCTTTTCTTCTTTATTAACATCATAAACTACACTGATTCTGTAATGTGAAAACAACTTTGCATTTCTGGGATCAAACCAGGTATCATCCTTTCTACATATTGCTGGATTTGATTTGCTATTGTTTTGTAAGGGAGTTTTGCTTCTATATTCATAAATACTGTTGGTCTGTAGTTTTCTGGTGTATTGCTTCCCCCCCCCATTGTTAAACTTATTGGGGTGACAATGATTGATATCAATTACATTGTTTCCAGGTGTACAAGTCTATATCACATTGTCTATACATCGCATCATGTGCTCACCACCCAGAATCAGCTCACTTTCCATCACCATGTATTGCTTTTAAAATTGCTCATATCAGAATTTCAGGTTTTCCACAAGAGGTTGTATGTTGGTATAGTTTTTCCTTTTAGTGTTTGATAGAATTCATTTGTGAAACCATCTGTGCCTAGGTTTTTTGTTTTTTTTTTAAGATTTATTGTTTGAGAGAAGAGAGAGAAGGTGGGAGGGCCCAGAGCAGTCTCCATAATTGTATGTCATTAGTTGTGACATAGTTTCTTTCCACACAGGTGGATGTGGGGCTGCACAGGGAGGGGACCAAACTAGGGGCCTTGCACATGAGAGGCAAGAACTTTTGCTGTCATTCCAGTGGTTACCAGTTGTGCCCCAGTTCAGCATGTGGGTTTGCATGGGCTGGGGTGGAATTTGATCCCTGACCTCACGGTTGCAGACTAAATGCTCAACCTGCTGAGCTATCCTGGTATCCCCTGTGTCAGGAAGATGTTTAAACTGCAAAAATAATTTGTTTTAATATTTAGGGATATCTATTTTTTCAGAGAAGTTGGATTGTTTCAACGAATTTGTCCATTTTATTGGTGTAAAATTGATCATAATAATCTCTTATCCTTTAATTATTTATTTTAAAAAAGATTTATTTTGTTTTTAACAGAGACAGAGAAAGACAGGGGCAGAGAGAGACAGAGAGAAGGGAGAGGGCCTACAGCAGTCTCCATAGTTGAACTTCATCAGTTTTCAACATGGTTTTGTTCCACACAGGTGGGTGGGGTCTGCGCAGGGCAGGAACGAGCCAGGGGCTGAACCAGGGGGCGAGAACTGAACTGGGGGCCTCCCACATGGGAAGCACACTGCAGTTCAGCATATGGGTCTGCACGGGCCAGGGCTGGGATTCAATCTTTGGTCCCCAAGGGCTGCAAAGGGAGGGCTCAAACCGCTGAACCATCCCGGCTTCCCTTCCTTTAATTTTTTAAAGCTGTTTTGGGTTCACAGAAAAATTGAACACACATACAGCTCCTCTACCATCAACATCCTGCATCACTGTGTCAGTGGTACCTCATTACCACTGATGAGCCTACATTGACACATCAATAGACAAAGTCTACGGTTTTTAGTTTTGTACATTCTATGGGTTTTGACGAATGTATAATGACATACACAGTGGTTTCACTGCCCTAATAATACTTTGTGCTCTGCACGTTCATTTCTCCTCCTTGTACCTCTGGCAACCACTGAGCTTTTACTGTCTCTGTGGTTTTGCCTTTTTTGGACTGCTATATGGTTGAAATCATATTTTAAGTAGATTTTCAGACTGGCTTCTTTCACTTAATAATAGGCATGTATGTTTCTTCAATGTCTTTTTGTGGCTCAATAGCTTTTTTTTTTTTTTAACACTAAATAATATTCCAGTGTGTGGATGTGCAGTTTATACATTTATATTTACTGAAGGACATTTTGGTTACTACCAAGTTTTGGCAATTATAAATAAACCTGCTATAACTCGAGTGGGTGTTAAGTTTTCAACTCCTTTGGGTAGATACCAAGAAGCTTGATTGCTGGATCATAGGGTAAGACTATGTTAATTTTTTAAGAAACTGCCAAATGTCTTCCAATGTGGCTATACAGTTTTGTACTCCCACCAGCATTGATAGAGAGGTCCCATTGCTTCTTATCCTTTTTAACATCTGTAGAACCTCTAGTGATGTTGCCATTATCTTCACTGATGTTGATAATTTCTGTCTTTTTTTTTACTTCAGGTTTTACCAGTTTTATTGATACTCAGTTTTTGGTTTCATTAAGTTTATTGTTTTTCTTTCCTATTTCATTGGTTTCTGTTATATTTAATATTCCTTCAGCTTCTTTGCTCTTCTAACTTGCTCTTTTTTTTTTTTTTAACGATTTATTTTATTGTTTTTGAAAGAGAGAGAAGGAGAAAGGGCCCAGGGCGGTCTCCACAGCTGCACATCATCAGCTTTTGGACATTGTTTCATTCCACACAGGTGGGCAGGGGCCACACAGGGAAGGAACTGGACTAGGAGCCTCTCGCATGGGAGTCACACCCCCATTGCTCTGAAATCTCCTTTGACTAAAATTAATATAGCTACTCCAGATGTCTTTCAATTAGTTTTCAATATGCATATATTTCCCATCTATTTTTAACTTATGTCTGTCTTCATATTTAAAGTGAGTTTCTTGTAGGTAGTCTATATAGTTGAGTCTTGCAGTTTTATCCAACTTAACAATCTCTGCCTTCTAACTGGGGCATTTTGGTTTAATTTGCATGTAGTTAAATTACATTTAATGTGATTACTGATTTTATTGGGTTCAAATCTATCATCTTGATGCTTTTTGTTTTCCATTATGTACCATTTGGTCTTTGAATAAAGTTGAATTACTGATTAAAAGTTGAAGATATAGGGGAAGCCGGGATGGCTCAGTGGGTTAAGTGCTCACTTTGCAGCGCCGGGGACCGAGGATCAAATCCCGGCCCCGGCCCGTGTGGACCCATGTGCTGAGCTGGGGAGTTCCCCCAATTCAGTTCTCTCTCTGTCTCTGTATCTCTCTCTCTCTCTGTCAAAAACAATAAAATAAATAAATAAATAAATCTTTAAAAAGTTGAAGATATAAATATGATATACTCCAACTTGTTTCTTATCTGGTGCTTAAACTGCTCTGTAGTTCAAGGTAAAATAACTGAGAAAGCACCCTACAGTGTGAGACTATCTCTGAGATACAATATTGGAAAATGAAAACCTCACTTTAGGCATTTACTATATACAGATGATACCTAAATTTATATTTGAGATGTATGTATTTTGAGATTGTAACCTCTATAGCCAATGGCCTATTTAACAACTCTCCTTGGATGTTTCACAAGCAGCTTTAATATCAAGTATCCAAATGCACATCCCTTCAGCTTTAAACTCCTAATTCAAGCCAAAAAACTGAAACTTCCCTATGGTTAGGACTGTTACCTAGCATACTGGTTCATCAGCTGAATCCAAGTGTATTTCATGGGACAGTTCAGACCTGAGGCCCCAATATAGAAGACGGGTAAATGATTAAAAGAATCCTTTATTTTAAATGTAAATAGTACCATAATTAATTGAAATAATTTAGAATAGTTAACTGCCTCTTAAATATAATCTTATACATGATTCCTTCTGAAGTTAAAAGTAATCTGGATTCAATCAGTTTAAAATTGCCCATGAAATCTTCCAAAAATGGAAATCGTGACAAGTTCCTGGTCAGATAAACACTATTAGAGGATTGAAAAGCATAAATAAATTTAAATTGACCTAACAATTTCATGGGTTTTATCCTTCTGTACAAACTTGATTCTTTATATTAAAACTGTATTCTGGTTTTCTACCATAAGCAAGAAATCCTTTAACAGCAGCTCAGAAATGACCTTCATGTCTTGGTGAAACATACTTCTTCACTTCCTGATGTTCAGTCAGTGCTCCAACATCCACTCTGCCTGCGAATCTTCTCAGGCATCTCCATAGGAGGAAAAGCATGATGAATCACCATTCCATCCATGGCACCCACCTTAACCTTCCAAATGCCATTGCTGTGAGGAGGAGCCATCACAGATCGCCATAGCAACAAAGCCTTTGTGACTCAGTGGATCAACCACTCTTAAGCACTGTCCAACTGACACCTGGTACAGCCGATTATTCTTCTGGGAAAAAAAGAATAAAAAGAGGTGGCAAGAAAAAAACAAACAAATACCACTAGTTATGTGCTTCAACTTAAAACGGTGTCAGAATATGGTACAGAAGATATAGTAATCCAGAAGAGATGTGGACCATTCAAGACTACTTACAGCATGCTACAAACTCAGAACTACCTTCCACAGGTTGAATGTGAGTCTATTGCCACACTCCCTCACCTGCTTTTCCCATCATCACTAAGCAAGCTTCTCACCCCAAAGGTCCATTGCTGGGACCCTCCTGATCCATGGCATTTCATGAGTCGTGGTGGGTCTGATGAGCGTGTTTCTGACATATCCAGGCAAAGGAGATTACTTAAAACCAATTCATGTTCTTCATTATAAATCCAGATCTAAGGAGAAAAAAAAAAAAAATCCCAAGTCTGGCCCAATCAGACAAGATAAAGAAGTAAAACTCTCATTATTTGCAGATGACATGATCCTACACACATAAAACCTTAAAGACTCCATCAAAAAACTAGTATTAGCAATAGTTTGGTGGTTACCTGAGGGGAGGGGAGGAGGTGGGAGGGAGAGTTGGGGCGGAGGGAAAGCGGGAGTGGACACCGGATATGTGGTGATGGAAGGGGAGCTGATTCTGGGTGGTGAGCACATAATGTGATGCATAGGTGATGTGATGTGAATTTGTACATCTGGAAACTATCTAATTGTTACCAATCAATGTCACCCCAATAAATTTAACAATAAAATTAAAAAACAAACAAACAAAATCAGTATTAGAATAAATTACTTACCGTAAGTAAAATTGCTAGATACAGAGTTAACATACAGAAATCTGTTGTTCCTAGATACCAATAATGAATGATCAGAGGAAATATCAGAAAATAATCCTTTTTACAATTGCATCAAAAAGAATAAAATATTTGGGAATAAATTAAGTCAGAAGTGCAAGAACTGTATTCTGAAAACTATAAGACATTGAAGAAAATGAACAAAATACAAATTAATGGACGGCTATACCTTGTTCATGGATTGGAAAATACAAGGGCTGTCCAGAAAGCATTCAGACATATAATTGGTTTCATTATATTGACAATGGCTATATTTTTTCCGGACAGCCCTTGTATTATTAAAATACCCTTACTATATAAAGTAATATACAGATTCAATGCAAACCCTATTAAAATACCAATGGCTTTCTTCTAAAGATTAGAACTAATCCTAAAATTTACATGGAATCACAAAAGACCCCAAATAGCCAAAGAAATCTCGAGAAAAAACTATATTATAAAACCCCAATGATCAAAAGAGCATGCTACTAGCTAGCATAAAAAGTGACATATAGATCAGTGGAATATAGAGCCCAGAAATAAATCCTCGCTTATATTGTCAATCTACAACAAAGGAGACAAGGATATACATTGAGGGGCAAAGGTGTTGCCTCCCAATGTGGTGTTGGCAAAACTGGACCACTTTCAGCCCTTGAGCCATCTCCTCTTGCTCAGGCCTGCTTCCACCCCTTGCGAGTGTACTTCTACTATTTTTACTTTTTTTTTTTTAATATTTATTATTTATTTTATTTTTGACAGGGAGAGAGATAGAGACAGAGAGAGAACTGAACTGGGGGAGCTCCCAGTTCAGCATATGGTTCCGCACGGGCCGGGGCCAGGATTCGATCCCCGGTCCCCGGCGCTGCAAAGTGAGCACCTAACCCACTGAGCCATCCTGGTTTCCCCCTATTTTTACTTTTAATAAACTATTTCTTTACCTTAAACAAACTAAAAATGAACCACTTTCTTATACCTCATACAAAAATACACTCAAAAATAGATGAAAGTTATTCATTATTAGACCTGAAACCATAAGACTCCTAAAAAAAACAAAAAACAACAACAACAAAGGCTAATAACTCTTTTAACATTGCTCTTAGCAATATCTTTTTGGACATGTCCCCTTGAGTAGGGGAAACAAAAGAAAAATAAAAAACCAACCGAGACTACATCAAACTAAGAAGGTTTTGCACAACAAAACGAGAGGACAACCCACTGAATGTGAAAAGATAAAGGGTCAATATCCAAAATAAAGACATCATACAACTTAACACCCCCCCAAAAACTCCAATTTAAAAATGGGTAGAGGATGTAAATAGACATTTCGCCCAAGAGGATATACAAATGTCCAACAGACATTGGAAAAGAAGCTCACCATCACTAATCATCAGAGAAATTCAAATTAAAACCATAATGAGACATTGCTGAAAACCTGTCATCAAAAAACCAACAAGTCTTGGCAAGCATGTGGAGAAAAGGAAATACTGTGTACTGTTGGAGGGATTGCAAATTAGTGTAGCCACTATAGAAAACAATGTGAAAATTCCTTAAAAATTTAAAAATAGAACTAACATATGACCCAGCAATCCCACTTTTGGGTATTTATCCAAACAAAACAAAAACACTAATTCTAGAACAGCAGTCAACAACCTTTTTGGTTGTTGGACTGGTTTCATGGAAGACAATTTTTCCATGGACCAGGGGGTGTGGGTGTAGGGGAAGGGATGGTTTCAGGGTGATTCAAGTGCATTACAAGGTCTGACAAGTGAGTTTTTGAACTCAATACCATGCACTTACATTGGCAGCATGGTGCAAACAATTCAGTAAGGTTTCATAACCTTGGTATATCAGCATCTCACAGCTGTATTCATGTCAGTGTGTCGTGGGTGTCTTGCCAAGTGGCGCCCATTGTTGATACCTGTTTTTGTGTTCCATTGCAAGAATGTCTGAGCTTGCATTAGAGCAATGAACAAACATTAAATTTCTTGTTAAACTTGGCAAGAATGGAAGTGAAATCAGGGACATGTTAGTCCAATTTTATGGGGATAATGCCATGAAGAAAATGACAGTGTACAAATGGATTCAATGTTTTTCTGAGGGGAGAGAAAGTGTCATTGATGAAAAGAGGTCAGAGTTGATAACATTGCAGAATTGATAACATTGCAAAAATTCTTAGAATTGTGTGTCAAAATTGTCAGCTGACTATGCAAAGCATAGCAGACTATGTCAACATCGATAGAGAAACAGGAAATTCTTAACTGAAAATCTTGGCATGAGAAAGGTATGTGAAGAAATGATTTAGAAAGAGCTCATTGATGAACAAAAGCAAAAATGCGTCGGAAGTTTGCCAAGACCTTTTGAAGAGGCAAGACGATGTTTTGGGCCATGTTATCACTGGTGGTGAAACATGGGTGTACCAATATGACCCTGAAACAAAGCATCAAAGTGCATGATGAAAGTCAGTCAAATACCCACGACCAAAAGAAGTTCCATCAGTCCAAATCAAGAGTCAAAATGATGTTGCTAACCTTTTTTGGTTATCAGAGGGGTTGTTCATTATGAATTTATACCAACTGGACAGTCAACCAAGTTGACTATTTAGAAGTGCAGAAAAGGCTGCATGGAAAAGTGCAATGAAACCTATGTGAACTTTTCATCAACAACTCATGGCTCTTGCATCATGACAATGCACCAGCTCACATGGCACTGTCTGTGAGGGAGTTCTTAGCCAATACACAAATAGCTGTATTGGAACACCCTCCCTACTCATCTGATCTGACCCCTAATGACTTTATTCTTTATCTGAAAATAAAAGAAATATTGAGAGGAAGCCATTTTGATGGCATTTAGGACATCAAGTATAATACAACGATGGCTCTAATGGCCATTCCAGAGAGAGTTCCAAAATTGCTTTGAAGGGTGGACTAGGTGCTGGTATCAGTGCATAGCTTCCCAAGGGAGTACTTCAAAAGTGACCATAGTGATATTCGGCAATGAGGTATGTAGCACTTTCTCTAGGATGAGTTCACACACTTAATTGTCGGACCTCATGCATTTATTGTGCACTTTATTTCTATTATTATTACATTATAATACATAATGAAATCATTATACAACTCATCATAATGCAGAATCAGTGGAGCCTGAGCTTGTTTTCCTGCAACTAGACAGTCCTGCCTGAGATGAGTGCACAGTGTGGGAAAGAAGCATGGACAGAAGTAGTAAACAAAAACATGGGTGGGCCACTAAAATAAAGGGTGTCCCAAAATTCACGCAAGAAGTAGTTTTGATAGAAAACACAGGTTTATAATTAAAAATTGTAAATTTTCATTGCTCAACAATGAAAACGCGATGTTCTTTGGTGTAGTGCTCCATTTTTAATAACCTTAAACTGTCAGCTGTCACGCTGTCTTTTTTTTCATTGGCAACACTTTACCGCACAAATGATGCAAAACTCAAGTCTTGCATGAATTTTGGGACACCCTTACATGTTTGGATTCTGACTTAAAGTCTGCCACCAGATGCAGCTGGACAATTGAAGTACATCAACTCACTTGCCACTATAAAAGCCTGCCACCAGATGCAGCTTAATTGTCACTTGCCACTCATTAAAAGGGTTTTGTTGACTCTGCAAGCAATTGATTTATGATGGTCTCTGTGCAGTCAAATCTCTCTGCTGATGTTAATCTGTATTTGCAGTCACTACCCAGAGCCAGCATCACCGCCTCAGCTCTACCTCGGATCACCAGGCTAAATTAGATAGTCATAAAGAGTATGCAACCTAGATCCCTCACATGCACAGTTCACAACAGTTCGCACTCCTTTGAGAATCTCATGCTGCCACTACTCTGACAAGAGGCGGAGCACAGGAGGTAATACAAGTGATGGGGAGTGGCTGTAAACACAGATGAAGCTTTGCTCTCTCACTTGCTGCTCACCTCCTGCTGTGTGACCTGATTCCTAACAGTCCACAGACCAGTACTGGTCTGTGGCCCAGGGGTTAAGGGGGATGCCTATTCCAAAAGACATATACATCCCTGTGTTCATTACAGCATTACTAGTAAAAGCCAAGATATAGAAACAACCTAGATGTCCATCAGTAGGTGAATGGATAAGATATGGTGTATACATACAATGAAATATTATTCAGCAATAAAAAAAAATGAAATCTTGCTACTTGTGACATGCTCAGTGAAGAGTCAGAGAAAGACAAATATTGTAGTATGATCTTACTTAGAAAATCTAAAAAACAAATAAATCACCAAAAAACAGAAACAGATCCACAGACATAGAGAACCAAGCTGATGATTGAAAAATGGGAAGAAGGGGTGAGTGATAGGAAAAAGGCATGCAAATTCACATAGCTTTCAATTCATTCTGTATAATTCAAATTCATTCTATATAATTGGAAAGTATAAATAATGCTCTAAACAATGATCAGAGGTAGAAAAACGATGTGAAGGAGACAACAATAGTTGTATTAGATCTTTAAAATAATTCTCAACTCAAACCATATAATTTTTAAAGATTTATTTTACTGATTTTTGACAGAGAGAAACAGAGACAGAGAGAGACAGAGAGAAGGGGCAGGGCCCATAGCAGTCTCCATAGTTGACATTAGTTTTCCATATACCGTAGTTTTACTCCACAGGTGGGCACAGGGCTGCGCAGGGCAGGAACTGGGCCAGGATCCTCCCACATAGGCCCCGGCAAGAACTGAACTGGGGGCACACCCCAGTTCAGCATGTGGGTCCGCATGGGCCAGGGCCGGGATTCGATCCTCGGTCCTCAGGGCTTCAAAGCGAGCACTTTACCCACTGAGCCATCCCAGCTTTCCCAAACCATATAATTTAAGAAAAGCTAGAATAAAATCTTCATGTCACCTGAGGGTAAGAGGGGAGGTGAGTGGGAGAGGTGGGTGGGAGGAGTAGGGAGGGGAAATCAAACATACTGTGATGGAAAGTGAGCT
Organism: Craseonycteris thonglongyai; assembly: GCA_004027555.1. Lineage (NCBI taxonomy): Eukaryota > Metazoa > Chordata > Mammalia > Chiroptera > Craseonycteridae > Craseonycteris > Craseonycteris thonglongyai. The sequence goes on along the minus strand of PVKE010016853.1, from coordinate 14,074 downwards.
GATTTTGGGTGATGAGCACATAATGCGATGTATAGACAATGTAATGTAGAATTGTACACCTGGAAACAATGTAATTGATATCAATAATTGTCACCCCAATAAATTTAATAACAACAACAAAAGAAAACCTTGGTGTCTGCCTCTCCCTCCTCAGGAATGACTGGTGGCAACTTCTCACTGAAGGACACCTTCTATGGACTGGTTGTGAGCAGAGGCAGCACTCACCTGATTAGAGTCACTGTAATCACATGCCTTAAGCACCACTAGGCCTCCCTTCTGACTTGGGCGGCTCTGGGCCACCAGGCACTTGCCGGTTTGGAGGTGACAGAGCTGTAAAAGAAGAAACTACTCATGAAACCCGACATGCCAAGAAAGACCAGTGTCAGAATATGCCCTGAAGTATGTTAGAAAAGGTTTTAGATGAGATATGAAATTATTCCAGAGGTATGAATTCCAGAGGTCATAAAAGGCAAGCATTTTTTATTCCTAAATTCTAGCTTCAGATACATAAGAACATCATAATAGATTTCAAAGTTTTAGGCAGTTTTAACAATAGATGCAGGCAGTGTCAAGTGGAAATTCTACCTAAAGATACAAGTTTACTAATCTACTATAGGAAAAGAAGGACAACGATCATGTCTGCACTAAAGAACCTTAAAATGAAAATGAGAAAATAAGAAGTGTAAAACAAATGGCACATAATTAAATGTAATATTCATACTAAACTGGAGATCAAGACAGATCATAAATACATTAGGAATTCCAAAAGTGAGATGCATAAAGGAAGTTTCAGTACCTAGTCTGAATAAAAGGATTAGTTTAAGTATTAAATGATGTGCAAGGCAAGAATAATAATGGTAAGGGATTTCAACTATATGGCTTAATGACTTTTTAAAAATCTTGTAAGATAGTACAAAAGAAGGAAAAACTCTAGGCTTAATTCTAGCCACTTAACAGTTGGCTTTGTGAAAGATCCTTGAGGACTACCTTCTTTGTAACACAAAAGAAAACTGGGCAATCATTATAATGTCTACGCTTAACTTGCATAAATTCTGGAAAAGGGTATGATTTTCTGACTAGGTCCCTAAAATTTAAGAAGAAATTCTATAAGAAACGAAAGGGAACATTTAAAGAAATGTGGATAGTTAATGGATTTTCTGCTATGCTCAAATGAATATGCAGGACATTGGATGTGAAATCTCTGCTTACAGCAACATTTAGACCCTAACCATCTTTCACTTTCTGTCCATAGTGAGTCTCCAGAGCTAATAAGGCCAAACAGTTTATACTGCTGCCCCAATTTCTTCTTTTGTTTTACTTATTGGACAGATCTTTTTCTTTCTTGCTTGCTGGCTTGCTTTTTTAAGATTTATTTTACTGTTTTGCGAGGTGAGAGAGAGAGAGAGAAGGGAGAGGGCCCAAGAGCAGCTTCCATAGTTGTACACCATTAGTCATGACATGGTTTCATTCTGCACAGGTGGATGTGGGGCCACGCAGGATGGGAACCAAACTGGGGGTGAGGTCAGGAATCAAACCCTGGCCCTCATGATTGAGAGGCAAGAACTCAATCACTGAGCTATCCCGGCATCTCTAGACAGATTTCTGCCTTCATTTGTATATTTATGTTTAAAATTTATGGAATTCATGTTCTCTTTAAAACTGGCAGATAAAGGATCTTAACATTAATAGCAAAGATTAAAAAAGATAAATATTTTCATAATTCAATAATGATATCATACTTTTAATGAAATACTTTGATAAGACTACTTCCTTACCCTTCCACGTTGAAGGACCTTGGGGCGTTTTGGCCTTCTATTGATAAAAATGGGTTGCTGGGGTTTAGCATTGGGCCCAGATATCTGCATCTCTGGGTAAATATTATCCAAATACCATTTAAATGATTTACAACCCAACTTCTTCCTCAATTCAACACGCTCACTGATATTTCCATAGCTTCTGGTCCTCAGGTCAGGTCTTAAAGAGAAATACTGTTCCTGAATTTAAAAAAGAAAATGGACTTTGTTTAAAATGAGTATCATTAATTGCTTCTGAGGTCTAAAGCAGCAGTTTTCAACCTTTTTGGCACTGGGGATGGTTTGGGGATGATTCAAATGCCAGATGCAGCTTCTCACTTGCCACTCACTGACAGGGTTTTGATGAATCTGCAGCAATTGGTTTATGATGGTCTCTGTGCAGTCAAACCTCTCTGCTGATGTTCATCTGTATGTGCAGCTGCAGCACTAGATCACCACCTCAGCTCCAGATCATCAGGCATTAGCTTCCCATAAGGAGCGCGTAACCTAGATCCCTCACGTGTATAGTTCACAATAGGGTTTTCACTTCTATGCCAGGGCTGATCTGACAGAGGAGACAGAGCTCAGGTGGTAATGCGAGCTCCCCTCACTTGCCTGCCACTCACCTTCCGCTGTGCAGCCTGCTTCCTAATGGGCCCTGGACCAATACCAGTCCGTGGCCCAGGGGATGGGGGCACTCCTGGTCTGAAGGACAACTGAAAAAATAGATTATGAGCAAAAAATAGTGTTCATGCCAGTGCTTTCTTAATGTTGCCCCAAAATGTCAAAGGAATGTTTTTACACAATTACCTCCATAATTGAAAATTACAATAAAACATCTTAAATTGTAAGGTATACCTGAATTTCAGAAATGGCAAAACACAAAAATGTATATCTTAGAATCAATAAAACTGGTATGATGTTAAGACTCTGTATTTTTTTTTTCAAGATTTATTTTATTGTTTTTAACAGAGACAGAGAGACAGAGAGAAGGGGAAGGCCCAGGACAGTCCCCACAGCTGTATAATCATCAGTTTTCGACATGATTTCATTCCACACAGTGGATGGGGGCCACAAAGGGCAAGAACCAGGCTGGGGGCCTCCAGCATGGGAGACACACCCCCTAGAGCCAGGGGCCGAAACTGGAGGCGGGGTGGTGAGAACCGAACTAGGGGCCTCCTGCATGGGAAGCACACCTCAGTTCAGCATATGGTTCCACATGGGCTAGGGCCAGGATTTCATCCTCGGTCCCCAGGGGTGCAAGGTGAGCGCTTAACCCACAGAGCCATCCTGGCTTCCCCAGGATTCTGTATTCTTAAAAATTATTGAAGATTCCAAGGAGGTTCTGTTTCTATGAGTTCTATCTATCAATATTTACCATGTTAGAAGCTAAAATTCAGAAACTTAAAATCTTAGGTTAATCCATTAAAGATAACTCATTACCTATTAACATAAATAACATGCTTTTAACAAAAACAAAAAAAATTAAGTGAGAAGTGATTCTTCCTTTATCTTTTGCAAATCTTTTCAATGTCTGGCTAAAAAAAAGTCAGCAGAAGTCTCATATCTGCACTCAACCTGTTCTTATATGTTGTTAGGTTAAATACAGTTTAAAAAATATGAGTTCATAGAAATATATTGTTTAAAATGCAAGAAAAATTTTAATAACTTTCAGATGATTATGGGTTTTTTTTTGATACTACATTAAAACTATCTTTTTTTTTTTTTTTTAAGATTTATTTTGTTTGAGAGTAGGTGAGTGAGAGAGAGAAAAGGGGGGAGGGCCCAGAGCAGTCTACATAGTTGTACATCTTTAGTAGTGACATAGTTTCATTCCACATAGGTGGATGTGGGGTCACAGGGAGTGGGAACCAAACTGGGGACCAGTCGCACTGAAGTTCAGATAGGTTTGCACGGGCCAGGGCTGGGATTTCATCTCCGGACCTCGCAGATGCAAGGCAAGCACTCAACCTGTTGAACTATCCTAGAATTCTAGTAACTTTCTTTAAGATTTTTTTCTTTTCAAGATTTATTTTTATTGTTTTTGACACACAGAGAGACAGACAGATAGACAAAGTGAAGGGGGAGGACCCAGAGCAGTCTCCATAGTTGTACATCATCAGTTTTCAATACTGTTTCATTCTACAGATAGGCAGGGTCTGCACAGGTTGGGAACCAGGACAGCGGCCTCCCGCATGGAGGGATGTCCCTGTGAGCTGGAAGCCTCCCACATGGGAAGCACACTCAGGGCAGAAGTTGAACCAGGGGACTCCCACATGGGAAGCTCGCCCTGGTGAGAACCAAATTGGGGGCACATCCCAGTTCAGCATATGGGTCCACACAGGCTGGGGCTGGGATATGATCCTCGGATCCTGAGGATGCAAGATGAGCACTCAACCCACTGAGCCATCCCGGCATCCCCAAAGATTTTATTTTCTTGTTTGAGAGAGAGAGAGGCAGAGAGAGAACGGGAGGGCCCAGATCAGTTTTCATAGTTGTACCTTATTAGCTGTAAAATGGTTTCATGCTACACAGGTGGATGTGGAGCCATGCGGTGTGGGAACTGAACTGGGGGCCTCCCACATGGGAGGCAGGAACCTTCACTACTTAGCCATCTTGGTGGTTACCAGTTGCACCACACTTCAGGATACGGGTTTGCATGAACTGGTGCTGGGAATCAAAACCTGGACCTCACGACTGTGAGGCAAATGCTCAAACACTGAGCTATCCTGGCATCCCCCAAACTGTAGCTTTTAAAGGTTAGTTGCAATGTAAATTTAGAATTGAACCTTCATATTACTGCATTAAAATCTACTGGTTGGGGAAAGCCGGGACGGCTCAGCGGGTTGAGCGCTCGCTTTGAGGCCACGAGGACCGAGGATCGAATCCCAGCTCCGGCCCAGGCAGGACCCACATGCTGAACTGGGGAGTTCCCACAGTTCAGTTCTCTAGCTGTCTCTGTCTCTGTCTCTCTCTCTATCTGTCAAAAGTAAAAATAGAAATAAATATGCACTGAAGATAAAATAATTACTCTCTATAAATATAAAAAGATATAAAAAAAAATCAAAAAAAAATCTACTGGTTGATCTTTCTCTTTGAATGGATCTTTTATCCACGCAAGACTTTTATAACTTCGGGGATGCCAGGATAGCTCCCAGCCCCAGCCCATGCAAACCCATATGCTGAACTGCAGTGCACACACCACCGGATGCCAGCAAATGGAGACTGCTCTGCACCCTCCCCCACCTCCCTCTCTCACCTCTCAAACAATAAAATAAATCTTAAAAAAAAAAAAAAAAAGATTTTTACAACTTCATGCATTAGTCATTTGGAAAATACTGGTCAGCACACTGGGTTGTGACATTCTTTCAAATATTAACAAATTTCACTATATAATATCCAAAACATTATGTTCATAAATACCACTACTGATCTCATCAGAAAAGTTTTTAAGTACTAGGAAACTACCAAACTCATGGTTGAAGATATAAGTTTTCCAAAATTTAAATTTTCACCTGAGAGCTTGAATTTTGCCATTTGCAACAACTGCTATACGTTGTTTTCCTTGAAATGAACATCTCAGATCATTTTTGATAAAATGTCTGCCAAATTCCCAAATATGAATAACCATGATTGGTGAGACATTTTCTTACATAAAAATACTGTTGTATGGAGAAAAGGAGTGAGTTCAGCTACAGTTTGATTAACTGCACAAATGGTGATTTCTACATGCTTTACACGAATATGGACAGAACACTTAAATGACATGGTGACTTTTACTACTTTACCAATGACATTTTTAGATGAAACTCATTTTTTAAAGTTCTGAATGGACTGGAAATGTAGAATTCAATTTGGTGCCAATGCCTTGATTAATGCCAAGGCAGCTGCCATTTTACTCTACCGCTTTTGCACCATCTAATGTCAACATGGTGAAATAGTAAATGCCCTGTTAAACTGAACACAGCTTTGCCCTGCCAGACCTGAAAGTGTGGTCTATGGAGTGCATTTTCAGAGCTGCTATATTCGACAGTGATGATTCAAAGATGTTCAGCATGGAGTCGGACCTCAAAGGAGCTCACATTCCATTGGAGGAAAAATAAACTATATTGCAGGAGAAGTGCAGAGTCCTTACTTTTACTCCCCAAGTAGTTAGTCGTTTCATCCTCTTTACTCCTATAACACATTGGTATATACGCCTCCACTTGCATTTATCTTGGAGTTAAAAATTACTGTGTACTCCCTTAGTCATCTTTGTATCTCCCCAAACCTTACACAACGTTCTAGATAGTAGGTGCTCAATACATGCTTGTTTAAAAAAGTTAATTGTACAAAAATGTTCACACATCATTTTTCCTAACAATCAAAAGAGGAAATCAACTAAATGTCCATCAAATCATCAATGGATAAACAACATGTGAAATATTCATATAATGGAATATTACTTGGTAGTAAAAACAGTACTGATACATGGTATAATATGGATGAACCTGAAAACATCATTATAAATGAAAGATCACATACTGTAAGATTCTATATGTTAAAATGTCCAGAATAGGCAAACCTATAAAGGGAGGAGGTAAATTACTGATTATCTACTCGGAGAGGGCTGGAGGAGGTTGAGGTGGGGTGGAGTAATGACTGAAGAATACAGAGTTTCTTTTTTGGGGACATAAAATGGTCTCAAAATGATTTGTGAAACCTCAATAGAGCTGTCATAAAGAAAATATCATTGCAAGCTGTATCTAACAAGATGGGAAGGAATACTTCGCATACAAAGTCTAACAGGAAGCTGGAGTGGGGTTACCGTGACACCGGATGAGTACAGGAAAGAAGCCAGGCTCTGCAGGAGTCACAGGAGAGGGACCAGAGGAATCAAGAAACTGAGGAGAAACAGAATTTCTTTTGGTGTTGGCTATCTTACCTCTTACTGAGTGGGCATTTAGAAAATTAAAAGAAAGTAAGAACAAAATATGAGTGAAACACTGGGTGAAAAGGGGAGACAGAAAAGAAATCTAGAAGGAGATGGTTATTGAAACAAACATGCAAGTGTGAAAAGCAACCAAAGCCATTCCTAAAGGAGTGATGGCCTTCTATTTATCCTTTTCAATGAGAAATTTAAGCTCACCTTATATTCATCCAACCAAACATGTGCCAGCCTCAAAGAGTTGTGTGTCATGGTGTCCTGGCCTTCAGGAGAACCATACGGTCTCCTTTTCCGGAAAATGTGTCCAACTCTAGAGCAAGGGATGATGAAGAGTTTACCTCCACACATCCAAATCTGGTCAGAAGCAAAATATATATTAATAGTTGTCTCACAGTGCTATGAAATCAATGTATAAATTTTCATGAAAATAATCTTTATTAAACAGGTGTTTGTGAGACTGCACGATGTTTTATCTTTTAGACATTGCTATTCAAATATAAGACAGTCAACAGTATATTTTAAAAAATTGTCTTCATGATTAAAAAGAAAACTAAACTCTAAAAAAATGTAATATTCTCTTAGAACCATGTGTCTAAAATTGCACTTACCATACATTGTTGTTTTAACAGATCAAGAAACTTGATCTTCAGAACTTAAGTACATGGAGTGCTTACTAATTGGTCCTCTAATTTCACTTTTACAGGTACTTTTTTTAGAAAAAAGTTTTTAAACAAAATATACAGAATAACTCTTGATTAAGATTCAAAAGATCTTAATTCTGGTCTAAATTTTACCCATGACTATCTGAGTTACTTTATATAGTTATAATTTTTGTAGGATTCGATTACCCTATCTACAAAATAAGAAGACTTAACTAATGATATCTATTATTCCTTTCAATTTTAAAATTCTAACATACATGAAAAATGGCATTTTAAAAACACTGTTGTCAATGTATTTATAAAAATATAAAATGACACATACACAAGGTATTGTATCTAGACCAGAAGACCAGAGGTGAGGAATGGGGACTTCTTTTTGCTACAAAGTCTGAGCTCTTTGCCTTCCCCTTTTTGCCTTTTCTTCTTTCCTTTTTTTTTGTTTCTTAAGATTTATTTTATTGTTTTTGACAGAGAGAGAGAGAGAGAGAGAGAGAGAGAAGAGAGAAGGGGGAGGGACCAAAGCAGTCTCCATAGTTGTACATCATCAGTTTTCAACATGGTTTCGTTCCACGCAGGTGGGCGACACGGCTATGCAGGGCAGGAACCGGACTGGGGGGTCTCCTGCATAGGAAGCTTTTCCCAGCGAGAACTGAACTGGGGGCACACCCCAGTTCAGCATATGGGTCCGCATGCGCCGGGGCAGGGACTTGATCCTTGGACCCCAGGGCTGCAAGGTGAGCATTCAACCTGCTGAGCCATCCCAGCTTCCCCTTTGCCTTTTCTAAAGACTGTCTTAACCACCACCACGGCTCCCTGAGCCACAGACCCCACCTATACTGTCATCTTTCCAACCTCAGAAATTGGAGAAGAGGAGAGATTATGAAATTCTTCCTCAGATAGGAGGTACCTGTATATATAAAGGATTCAGTAAGCTATACATGAGGTGATGATATATTAATAATTTGTCATATAAATTAGGCTACTACTGAAAGTGAAATGGAAAGCTATTAATAATTTCTTCAGGGGAACATGATAGTCTTGGGCAATAAGGGAAATATGACCACCCCAACTATATATGGCAAGAACAAAGCTCTAGATTAAATAATTGCATTTTAAGTCTTCTAAACTTATACCAAACCATCCATTACAACCATCTCTAAGGCTTCTTGTCCATCTATATCATAGGTTATGACAAAGTAGCATTCATTAAGGACAATTTCTTAATAAAGATAATCGAAGAGAATTTATAGAAAATATGGGATCATGTCTGAAAATTATATTCTACTACACACAAATAATTAAGCATGCAAAAAAGAAAATTACCCGAAATGATATTTCTAGATTTTCTCCTCCCCAGATATCCATGCCACTGTCATACTGCCCAAGCTCATTGAAATAGTTTCTATTCATGGCAAACAATCCTCCAGCCATTGTAGGTGACCTAAAAAAGGAAAATAATTACAGTATCAATTCTATAAAGTCAATTATCTGCTGTTTCTTATTTTTTTAATTCTATCCAGCTTTGAAACATTACTATAAAAAACTAGACTATTATGAAACATATTTCATCTAATATTAGAGAATAAGCTGGGCCACAAGACTGAATTTTCTAGATATGCTAGATAACTGGCAAATACAAGCTACTTTTCTAAGTATCAAAAGTACATTTTTAAAATTATAACCATTGTTGACAAAAATCTAACTGAATTAAATTAGTTAATTCCTTTTGACATTCTCACAGAGCCATTGGGATAAAAACTGGACTTCAGGGCCTGCCAAGGTGAGACCAGACAAACATTCCACTTTAAATTGGACTCAAACCTGTTAGTTTGACCAGTGGCTCTCAAATAGGGTGATTTTGTCTCCAAGAAAACATTTTGTTAACTTCTGAAAACATTAGCTGTCACAACTGCATGTAGGGTATTACTGACATCTGGTGGGTTGAGACCAGGTATGCTGCTAAATGAAGAATTTATCAGGCCCAAAATATCAACACTGCCAAGGCAGAGAAACACTGGGTTACTGAAAGAAAGCCAAGCCCAGCTTCCAGGAGTCTCACTTTCTGAAACTGGATTAGGTGATCATGGATTCTAGCGTTCCAAGCTGCCTGCTAAAGGTAAAGCACAAAATTCTCTGTGCAAGAAGAAAACATCATCCCAGGCCTGCTTCTATAATTTTTGATATACAATGTCTGTGACTAAATAAAAATAAGCAAACAAATAACCAAAAAGATAAATCATATAAAATCTACAATAGAAACACATGTGCAAGGATATCAAATAATGGAGACTTTAAAATAACTTCAATATATGCAAGCATAAAAGACAAGATTTAGAATTTGGCTGATGATTACATACTATCAAAAATGAAACCAAATTTAGATATATCTGAAAAACACTTTTGGCAAAGAAAGAAAGGAAATTTAAGCAGCCAGTGAAAAAGATTTCCTTCAAAGGAAACAAAAATAAGATGGCTGCTGACTTTTTACTAGAAACAGTAGAAGCCAGAAGGTTCTTGAATGATATCTTCAAAGTCCTAAAAGAACATATCTGGTAATCTAAAACTGCATTTATCACGTAAAATTATTCTTCAAAATAATAGTGAAACAAAGACATTTCAGAAAAAGGGTAATCACCAGTTGGTCCAACCAGAAGAGAACACTTAAATGTGTTCTTTAGTCAAAAAACACATAACCTCAAATAGAAGTATGCAGATATAGAACAGAGTAACATAAAAGAGAAAATGTGTGGGTAAAATTAACTGAATAATGGTTACATGTTTTGTATGAGGGGGATACCATGTATAAGATGATACTTTGGGGGACGCCAGGACGGTTCAGTAGGTTAAGCTCTCACTTTGCAGCCCTGGGGACCGAGGATCGAATCTCGGCTCCAGCCCCTGCAGATCCATATGCTGAGCTGGGGTGTGCCCCAGTTCAGTTCTCACTGGGGTGAGACCCCGGCCCAGTTCCTGCCCTGTGCAGCTCCGCACCCACCTACGGAATGAAACAATGTGGAAAAACTAATGATGTGCAACTATGGAGGTTGTTCTGGGCCCTTCCCTTCTCTCTGTCTCTGTATCTCTCTTTCTCTGTCAAAAACAATAAAGATAAATCTTTAAAATAAAGATGATACTTTGGTCTAAAATTGCTCCAACAAAACTTGGGGGTCCACTTATACATGAGAGGAACCCTTGTATTGATTCTTTTTTTTTTTTAAGAATTATTTTTGGGGAAGCCGGCGTGGCTCAGTGGGTTAAGCGCTCACTTTGCAGCGCCGGGGACCAGGGATCAAATCCCGGCCCTGGCTTGTGCGGAACCATATGCTGACCTGGGAGCTCCCTCAGTTCAGTTCTCTCTCTGTCTCTGTCTCTCTCTCTCTCTCTGTCAAAAATCAATAAAATAAATAAAATATATTAAAAAAAAAAAGAATTATTTTATTGATTTTTGACAGTGAGAAACAGAGACAGAGAGAGACAGAGAGAATAGGGAGGGCCCAGAGCAGTCTCCATAGTTGACATTAGTTTTCCATATAGTTTCACTCCACAGGTGGGCACAGGGCTGCGCAGGGCAGGAACTGGGCCGGGAGCCTCCCACATAGGCCCCGGCAAGAACTGAACTGGGGGCACACCCCAGTTCAGCATGTGGGTCCGCATGGACCGGGACTGGGATTCGATCCTTGGTCCCCGGGGCTTCAAAGCGAGCGCTTAACCTGCTGAGCCATCCCGGCTTTCCCTCGTATTGATTCTTAATGTTGGGTTAGAAAAGTAGGAGTAGTCTTATATACAAGGACATCCTTTTTTTTTTTTTAAGATTTACTGTTTGAGAGAAGGTGAGAGATAGAGCTAGAGAGAGAAAGAGAGAGAGAGAGAGAGAGAGAGAGATAAGGGGGAAGGGCCAGAGAGCTAGAGACAGATAAAGTGGGGAGGGCCCAGAGCAGTCTCCATAGTTGTACATCATTAGTTGTGACATAGTTTCATTCCACACAGGTGGATGTGCGGCCACACGGCAGAACTAAACTGGTGACCTCCCTTATGGGAGATGAGAACCTTTGCCCTCATTCTAGTGGTTACTACTTATGTTGCAGTTTAGCACATGGGCTTTGCATGGGCTGGGGTAGGGGTTTGATCCCTGGACCTCATGGTTGCAAGGTAAGCATCCCAGCATCCTAAGGGGCATCTTATTCATGGAAAAATATAGTAAATAAAGTATAGACATTCCGAGATCCTTGCACTGTTTGCAGAAAGTACCAATTTATACTAAACTTTGATGAGTTAAGGATGTATGTTATAGTCTCTGGGGTAACCACTAAAGAATTGTATTTTGGAATGTATAACTTCTAATAATGGGGTGGCTATTGGGAACAAAATAATAATAGAAACTCAGAGCAATAGAAGGCAAAAGAAGAGAAAAAAATATAGAACAGACAGAACAAACAGGAAGCAAATAGTACCACTGTAATCAAAGTTTTTCACACTGGTTTCAAAACAAAACAAAAGCAACTACATGCTACTCACAGGGGAACATCCAAATATAAGACAGTAAAAGGGCAGAAATGTTATACAATGTGAATACTGATAGATGGAATAACCATATTAATATCAGACTATAAAGCAAAAGTTTAACAATTCTAAAAGTATATAGGGTGGTCAAGAGACCAAGGTGGGTGGGGAGACATCATTAAGATGGTGGCGTGAGAGGAGCTCCTGTAACCTCTCCTGGAAAGAACAACAAATTAGACAACTAAAATCCAACCAGAGACCCCTAAGCTACACATAGCCTTAGCTGAGACCCACTCATCGTAAGAAAACACCTACAACTGGAGAAAGGGAGGCGAGTGAGAGAAAAAGAAAGGGAGCCATGTGGAAACATACTACGGAGCGCGACCCGAAGACCTACCTGGTGACTGACCCAGAGGCTGACCCAGGGACCAGCAGAGGAGAGACTGACAGGTGGGAAAGTGGGAGTGTGGGTCGAGGTGCAGAATGACTCTGGGCAGGTTGGAGGCCTAGGATGAACAAAAGTAGAGGCTTGGGCAGCCAGAACGCAGGGTAGACGGCAGAAGTGGGTACGGTGACGCTGGGAAAGAAGCATGGGGGAAGTAGCCGTGGCGTGGTGAGGGTGGCCACAGTGCAGTACAGTAGCCAGAGTGAGGCACCACCAATAGCCAGAAATCAATGTGGTGACTGGAGTGAGATTCCGGCTACCAGCATGTGGGTCGGGCAGTTCGAGCTAGGGGCCTGTGGAGCATAAGGCCAGTGACCAGAGAAAGAGGCGGGCATTCTGGTGGCTGGAGTGCCGGCACCAGGAGTGTGCTGGTGGCTAAAGTGCAGGTGGCCCTCGATGAGGTGGAGTCTCAACCAGAGCACTGCGTGGTCTAGGACACAGAACTTGGCTGCTTCCCATTGCTCTCTCCCAAAGCATGCCCTGACAGACCCCCCCAGAGACTGCTTTTAGTGAGGCGTTACCAGGAAGCCATCATTACCCTGTGATGCAAACAGACCTGCGCCTTTCCCAACAAACCCCACCCCCACCCTTCCCACTGAAGCCAGCAGAGAAATCTAGGAAAGCTGAAGCACAGGTGTGAAAGCTTCTGTCTGCAGTGGGATCTCAGAGGCATAGAACACGATCGCCCACCGTATCTTTCCAAAGAGGAGACGTACAGACACCAGGGCAACTGAGTCAAGGAGAAGCCCACCTTCTAGGAAGTCTCGACAGGGAGAAAACCAAATAACCAAAGCAGAATATCATAAGACACTGCAGCAACACCAGATAGAAAGTTAAAGAAAGATTTCTTCACATCTACCAGGAGAAAAGTATTCATGTCCAGGAAAAGAAATGCTCCAACAGCAACGAGTACCGTAGCGAACAATGGTGCTCAGAAAGAAAATGAAAAATCTCCAGAGTAGGAACTTCTAGATATGGAAACACATGAGCTAAATTATATAAACTTCAAGACAGCAATTCTTTTTTTTTTTTTTAAGAATTATTTTATTGTTTTTGCCAGAGACAGAGACAGAGAGAAGGGGGAGGGCCCAGAGCAGTCTCCACAGTTGTACGTTATCAGTTTTTGACATAGTTTCATTCCATACAGGTGAGTAAGGGAGGCCACTCAGGGCAGGAACCTGGCGGGGCCTCCCGCATGGAGGCACGCCCCCAAAAGCGGGGGTGGAACCAGGGGCTTCCCACATGGGAAGCTCACCCCAGCAAGAATTGAAATTGGGGACACACCCCAGAGTTCAGAATATGGGTTCACACAGGGCAGGGCCAGGATTCAATGCTTGGACCAAGGGGCTGCAAAGGAAGCACTTAACTTGCTGAGCAATACCAGCACTCCAAATACTGCAATTCTGAAAACACTCAAAGATATCAAAGAAAATTGGCAGAGTACACAGAGGGAGCTAAGTGACCTCAGAAAGAAAATTGAATCTATAAAACAAAAGCAAATACAAATTCTGGAGATAAACAACACAATTAAAGAAATGAAAAATAAAATAGGGAAAGCCGGGACGGCTCAGCGGGTTGAGCGCTCGCTTTGAGGCCATGAGGACCGAGGATCGAATCCCGGCTCCGGCCCAGGCAGGACCCACGTGCTGAACTGGGGAGTTCCCACAGTTTGGTTCTCTAACTGTCTCTGTCTCTGTCTCTCTCTCTATCTGTCAAAAAGTAAAATAGAAATAACTATGTACTGAAG
>PVKE010016852.1:0-31504 GCA_004027555.1 Craseonycteris thonglongyai | reverse complement strand
TCCACCTTAGGTTCTAATTAGTTTTCTTTGGTCTATGGCAGATATGCATCCAGTAAACTTGAAAATTTAGCAATTATCTGGAAAATTATTTTTCTTCCAATAATTTGAGAGTTGTCTTCTGGAACTAAATATATAAGCAATTGATATAGAAATATTTAAAAATGAAAAATTTTCCTGATTAAAATATACTTAGAAATGTGAAATATCTGTGCTGAAATCAGTAACCTTAAAATTGCATCATTTGACCATGAGTTTCAACCTTATTAAACTTTCAAAACCTCAAAGGAGGTAGAAAAATGTCAGCAGTTGATGGCAAGCAAGAGTAAACTTTATATTATGGTAATTCTTCTTAAACCACAAAATCTGAATTTCAGAGCAGAAAGAAATCTCCACAAGGGCCTAACCCAAATTCGGTATTTAACATTTGTGTGACATACCCACAGAGCATGAGTTGTTCTCCAGAAGGGGAGAGAGTAGCTGAGGTTAAATCCCAAAGGTGGGCTTGCCTGCTTGCTCACTGCGCCCCCACCCCAACGTGCAGGTTCTGGCTGCCACCACTTAAATAATATAAACCTGCATTCCTTGTCCCCAACCTGTGTTTTCTGGGTTCCATTTCACCCTGAAAGCCAAGACTACTTAATTTGGGATCTCTCCCTCACAGAGCACAAGACTTGACTGTTCACTTTCTAGTTTGAAGCAATAGAATACAACTTGTATTCTTTTCCTCCCAAAATAGGGTGATAGAAGACAATTTTTTTTTTTCAGATGGATGATAAGCAAAAGAGAAACTATGAACATGATTTCTAATTAAGTATAATCATATTAAATGGAGCTCCCCTTAATGATTTAACACACTTGGTTAGTATTTAAGAGGCAGACACTGGAGTCAGACTTCTAGATTTCACATTTTGCTTCTCCCACTGATAAGCTGTGTGAAAACTCAGTTCACAATACTCCTCCCTACATCCTCGCCATTTTTATTGTTCAAAAAGAAATACATATATATTTTTAATTTTACTAATTGTATTGTTCAAAAAGAAATATATAAAATTTTTAATTTTACTACACACAAAGTCCCTGGGATATGTCCCATGATTACTCCCTTAATGCTTCTTTTTGAAATGTCAAATAAATTATCTGATTACTCTTTGTCTTCTAGGAACCTTTTAGCTTCACTAAACTTTGTGTTGGCTTGCCTATTATATAATCCAGGGGCTACATACAGAAGTTCTCTAAAATGTCTAAGTCTCAGGTTTCTTCATCTAGAATTCTTATAGAATTAAAGTAGACAATAAATATTCTGCTGTAGGTTAACTATAGACTTTTAGCAGCCTTTTTCCCCCTTTCTAGGCTTCCCCTTAAGAGCAGAGACTGGAAGTTTGGGGACTATATTTATCAGACTCCTTTGCTAACATAATTCTAGGCACAGCTTAGGTTCTACCAATTTGGAACAGTCTGGAAGACAGCTGGAAGCATATTACTTTTCAGGTGGCATTACAGGCCATTGAGTGAACTTTGGTAGTCATAAAGTTTGATAGTGATCTCTGGGTAGTTTCCCCTGAGATATATACCTGCAGGCAACAACTTGTCTGTATTTGCCTAACTTGGCAAAAAACAGCAACCTCCTGATCCTCCAGAGCAATACAAAGTCAATGACAATGTTTTCTGAAGCTTATCCAATGATTTTGCTAGTATCTAATCCCCTATATTAAATTCCTTTCCTCTCAAAAACCTTGGAATGGTAACTGTTTTTCTAACTGATAAACATGGTCATCACAGTGCCTAGCACGGGGTCCAGGGTGTACAAGCTTTTGGCTTCCCTGGGTCCCAGTAAAAGAAGAATGTCTTGGGCCACACATAAAATACACTAACAATAGCTTCTGAGCTAAAAAAAAAAAAAATGTTTTTAATTATATTGTTAAATTTATTGGGGTGACATTGATTGGTTTATTATTTATTGGATTTGTACTGTATTTTTGAACTTGAAAAATAAAATATCTGCCTTCAAGAAATTTGCCACTGCAAATAAATTTTTTTAATCTCATGCATTTTAAGAATGTTTACGAATTTGTGTTGGACAAACTCACAGTACACATTCAATAAAGGCAACTGGTACTAGCCATATCAGCAGCAGTGGTAGAGGCAGTAAACTGAATCCCCACATTTTTAGAGTGGAATTCCATGCAAACTATGAGAAATTCTGGATTATGGGGCTCATAAGAGAAATACTACATTAATTTTTAGAAGTAGATATAGTGATTCAATCTGATTTCATGGTATTTCAGTGGATTTGCAAGTATTGTATTTTATGCAGGAACGATTGCTAGACAAGAAACCAGGAGACTTGGGTTCAAATCTCACTCCACCACTTTCTAACTGTGCTTTTGTACTGGTCAGCTTGTTGGGCTTGTTTGCAAATCTGCAAAATGAAGTAGTGAAACCAAAGTTCACTGAGGGCCTATTCAGATGCTTAATGCTATGCTTTTAGAAATAAGTAGATGAAGGCCTTTAAGGTCCTTGAAGACTACTGCCTAAAGTCCTTTAAATATTCCCCTGAAATCAAACATATGTGATTAATTTTTCTGAGAAAGAAAGCATTTGCATATCAAAAGGTATTTTTTTCATTTTTAACATAGCCTAGCTCCTGTCCCAATTACCACCAAATTTTTATTCAGAAAGGAACGCAGTCTCATTTTCAATAATTTACAGTCAAGAGAAAAAACACAGACCTGAAAAGTATTCATTCATCTATTCATCCTAACTATATTTCATAGAGCAATTAATTATGCAACAAACTTTTCAATCACCAAGAACAAGCAAACAAGTAGCTTCTAGAAGAAAAAAGAAAGAAAAGAGGGGGATGAAGAGTGTTGAAGAGAGACAGAGAAAGATAGAGACACAGAGAGACAGAGAAACAGAGACACAGAAAGACAGAGACACAGAGACAGAGAAAGAGAAATGGAGAGACTAAGAAAGATTATGAAAACATTGTGAAAAGCATAAAGCAGCAAATACATGTAAATATAGGAAGCATCAACCACCTCACTGAAGAATTAAACCATTCAATCAATTCCATTTCTTTATGTTGCTAAAAACTGGAAAATTCAACTGGTTGGTACGGGGAATAAAATTCAATACCTTTGGTGCCAAAGATGTGATTAGAAACAAATCAGAATTTTTTAGGCAACAGTAACACATGGATATAAAAATCTCATACCATATTCCAAACTGTTTTGTGTTCAGTAAACAATAAATTCAATGACATCCAAGTATTACCATTTACGTAATTTTTTTCTCCCCTGTCCTCCTAGAATAGAAGAAAAAGTTTTTAGACTTAGACTTAGTTAAGATCAAAGTTTTTTTTCCTTAAATATGTCTCCTGTTGTTATTATTTAGATGCTCTAATGCAGGGGCGACCCAACATTTTAGCTTCCCTGGGCCACAGTAGAAGAACTGTCTTGGGCCACTAATAAAATATAGTAACACTAATGATAGCTGATGAGCTATAAAAAATAATCAAAAAATGAGTCTGTGGTTCAAGAAAGTTTACAATTTTATGTTGGGCCACATTCATAGCTGTCCTTGGCCACATGTGGCCCACAGGCAGTAGGTTGAACAAACTTGCTGTAATATAAATGTCACCTTTTGAAAGACAGAAGACAATGTGAAAAGTGCCAGTGAATAGTGCCCCTAGAGTTGTGTAATGCTCTGGCCCTGCCTTAGCTTAGATTTCTCTATAAACTAATGTAAATGCAAGTAGTTTATTTGGGAGGTGATAACCAGGAAGCACTATGAAGGAGTATAAAAAAATGAGAAAGGAAAGAAAGTTAAAGTTATATTTTGATATAAATAAATTGGAAAGGCTGTAGTTTTTGGTGTTGTTTGTTTGCTTCATTTTGTTTTTTATATTGCCTTGATTTCTCAATCCCTTAGAGATAATTTTGCTTTTCTCTCAGATATATTTTCCATCCAGACACAAACACACAATTGGGTCTCACATTTTAAAGTCTGTGCTGAAACTTAAAACAGCTTGAACTATTATAAATAAGGAAACTATTCAACAGTGTTCTCAAATTGCTTTCTTTAGCCTCTAAATTTTCCAAAATGCAGACTTAATTACTGAGTAGGCCATAATGGCAAATAAAAGTAAATGGAGAGAAGGCACAGAGTTGTCAACAGAAAGAATTTCAGAAATGCAACTGCTTACCTGTAGGTCGATAAAGCAAAGAAAACTTCCTCTTTCTACAGTATTTTTTATTTAAAAAGAAACGAAACATCATCAAATGTATAGATTATATCTCTCCAGAAAATTTTACTTACGTCAAAATTTACTTTAGTTTGTATTTTCTTTGAATGTGTGTTTAAGCCATGCACACTACAGGGGAGAAAATAAATGTGAGTGTAAGTGATATCCCCCGAATCATATAGAAATAATAAAGAGCAGACCTGGGATTTGGATCTGGGTATGTCTTAGAACAGGGCTCTCTTCATCAAACCACTCTTTTTCCTTTTTACCTCCTTCTGAGTTTCTCTATTAAAACAAGCCTCTGCTCTATCGTGCAGATTAACTCAAGGGTCATTATTCTAAATAAGCAAGAGAAGTAAAATATGAAGCTTTATATTCAACTTTACTGAGTCATCATCACCTGTGTATCAGTGAATTGAATAAAAAAGAAATGAAGAAAAAGTAGGCTCACAGAGTTATATCTAAGGGTGAATCTGTTCATTAGGTGAAATCTGCCTTCAGTTTTTCAGGATGATATGATGTCAAATGTCAACCAAGACCGGGTGACGAACTGCCCAGCTGTGAGAACTGACTCTTTGCCCTGCTTCTGGGACTATAAACATGAAATGTCAAGAATCAGACTCAATTTTAGATTTCACAGATACTATTGAACACGAATAGAAAAATACAGTTTTTGAAAATCTATGGGGAAGCCGGGATGGCTCAGTGGGTTGAGTGCTCACTTTGCAGCCCCGGGGACCAAGGATTGAATCCCGGCCCTGGCCCTGGCCCGTGCGGAACCATGTGCTGAACTGGGGAGTTCCCCCAGCTCAGTTCTCTCTCTCTCTTTCTGTCTCTGTATCTCTCTCTCTGTCAAAAAATGAATAAATAAAACTTAAAAAAAAAAAAGAAGTTCTTAATTTAAAAAAAAACAAAAACAAACAAAAAAAAGAAAATCTAGCATAAAAGTACATTGAGATATATGAATGAGATATACAAATTGCCTCCAGAAAACCCAAATGTAGTAGGAAATAGTTACTGCATGTGATAAGATTCCTATATGTGACTAGGTTTCATTTCTCACATTTTCTCAAACAATTAATCAAATGTAGAGCTGCCCACCAAATGAAAAGCTCCAGACTCACGCCCACTGCATGTTGACTTCTCCACTAGGTTATTCTACAGAAACCTCAAACTCAATTATGGACTTTCTCCCTACACGTCAGCCCATCTCTTAGCTCTCCCTATCACATTAAATTGTGTTCAACTCATCCAGTTGCTTAAATCAGAAACCCAAGAGTCACCCTACTCCCTCACACGCCACATAAAATTGATCAGTACATCCTGCTGTTACCATATCCATAATATGAATGGAATTTGTGCAGGAGTCTCCCACTCTGCCACCACTAGCACTGTCAAAACCAGCATCACTTGTCTTCTGCATAATTGTATTGCCCCAGCCTTATCTCCCTGTTTTTAACTCACTCCTACAAACATCAATAGTATCTGTAGTGATATTATAAACACAAAAATCTCATCATATTATTTCCTGGCTTAAAACCCTTCACTGCATCCAGATGAATTTTAAAAGTCCTTCTCACAGTCCAAAATGAAGCCCTGCATGTCTGAGCTCTGCCTGCCTCGCCTGGCCATCCCCCATCATCATTTACCACTGTCCTCACTGTCACCCATCAGCAGGGCCAAGTCCAAAACTAGTTAGATGCACTGAGGTGCTTCCCACTTTGGGATTTCTGCTTGTGATGCCCCTTTTGCCTGGAATTTTCTTCTTTCTGTTTATTCCTGATCATTTCTTTTCATCTTTCTGGTTCAGCATAAAAGTAACCTTCTGAAAGAGTCCTTCCAGAGTCACTCAATCGAAAGAGAAACATTCCCTGCCCACATCATTATTCTCCACCCAGCAGCCTTGTCTCAGCTTTCTTCAAAGTATTTACGGTAACAGGTCATTTACATGTTAATTGCCTTGTTTTCTTGCTTATTTCTTATTTACCTGTAAGATTGTGAGCCCTGTGAGGGCTGGGCTTTGTTTTATCCACTAATTTATACCCAGTGTCTGGCATATTGCAAGTAATATTTATTTAGTGAATGAATGAATGATGTATTAAAGTGATAAAAGCTCCTTCTTGGAGAATCAGGGTATGCACCTTCAAAAGTCAGCATGGCTAATGGTTGAAGTCCATCGAGAGGATGTGACCACCAGATGACTTAACAGAGTTAAGCAGTTGAACCTCATTCCCCTCCCTGTCCTTGGAATGTATGTTCCGCCCACCATTCCCACAACGGAGCTATTTGCAAGGACACAGCCTTGAGAGATAAAAGTGTAGTTGAGACCATCTGGACAATATATGAGTATGTGACTGAACCCAGGTGAGGCCTCTATATAAACTTTTAAGATTCTGGCAGGCAGGGGCAAAAATTTTCTCATCTTATAGCTACACAAGACAAGCCTCATATGTAGTACTCTTGCTTATTAAACACACCACCTACCAATCTGGAGTGGTCTGCTTTTTTCTTCAGTCTTTCCTTAACCCTTTGACATACAAAGATATCTTGGATATGTCACGTATTATTACATAAGCCATTTTAAACATTGATGTCTCTGAGATGCATGCAGATTTCATTTGCTTTGAGTGCAGTTACAATGAAAACATTATTAAGAAAAAATTACATATAGTCAGTGTTTAAGTGTGAACTGTAGAAATAATCCCTTTAAGATGTCTGTTTTGAATTTCTACAAAAATGACACTGAAAGCCAAATGGGTGTTTGAGTAAAAACAGCGAGACTGATATTCAACAAATTCGTATGGCTGACTAATCAGCAGAAGATTCAAATCTAAGTGAAGGCAGCTCCTATCCAAGGTAATGTTTGTAAACATGCAAGACATATATCTATATCAAGTAGTGATAATTGTGATTCAAGAGATGAAGAATGGAAGAAATGATTTAGGAAAGAAAAAAAATATTCTAAATACAAAACCATTTACCCAAATTGTTGTTATAAACATTTTATTTTTGCAAAGACTAGGAGCAAATCCTATGTCTCTTTGTGCTTCGAAACAAGTGATAAGTGATGATTATTTTAAAATGATAACCGTAGAAACAAACAGATACACGAGTCATGAGATCAAGAACCAGAACTTGAAAAAGAACAAGGGGTGGTTTCCAGCAACAAGTGATGAAATGAAAGCAAACCTTTCATTATGTATCATAATGCTGCAAGTACAAAACTCTAAAATAGACATCAAAAAAGAGCAATATTAGAGACACTGATATTTTCAAAACCTATACCTCATAAATGTTTCTCGGCTATATCACATTTTCTTCACTTTATGGATAATGAAACTGCATGTAAAGACAGAGTAAGAAGAGCAAAGTATAGTCAACTTTTTGAATAATAAGTTTGAACAATTATATACTCCAGATGAAATGTCTCCCTATGATGAGTCACTGATGAAATTCAAAGGATGGCTGGGGTACCTGCAATTTATAGCTATCCGACATGCCAGATGTGGAATCAAAGATTACAAGTTGTGTGAATCCAAAACTGGATATTGCACACACCAATGTAAAGTTGAAAAATAAATAGTATTTTTTTGTTCACATAGAATTTCATTTAATTTGTATGTCAACAAGTTAATCTCTGTGTATGAAGCCACTTTGCAAACCCACACTATTAATCTGCTAAATTCAGAACCCACCATGAGTAAAAAACCAAAACTAAAACTATAATCTGACATTTTCTGCTGCAAAAATATAACTTTTCTCTCTCATTTGAAAATGCTAACCATAGAATATTCCACTGATGTCTCCCATTTCACAACTCTTCTTAGATCCTGGATTTTATTTTTAACGTATTCCCCAGTTTAAAAGTGAGTGCTTGTTTTGATCTGCATTAATGGGTATGCCATGTTGGTTCAGAAAAGTAAAGTGAAAATTTAAGAGTTTTATTTCTACAACATCAATTATTGGATATTATAAAAAAATGAAGGCTCAAACATTTCTAATCTTTCAATCAGTTTCGTCCAAGCTTTTTTTCCCTAAGAAACACAGTTGTTCCAAGAAATGATGACATATAATACAAAAAGGCATGAATACATACCTATTTACCATACATACATAAATATATACAGACACATATGAGGGCTGCCTGGAAAAAATCCAGTCATTGTCAATATAACAAGAATGGTTACATGGCTGGATACTTTACAGATAGCCCTCATATACACGTACTGGTACATACAATGCATTTATATAGTCAAATAAATACAAGAAATACTGAAATACACAAGGTTAAATAGGACTCATAATTGTTGATCTTCTCAGAGCTTTTGTTAATATTGGAATATGAGTATAAATTTCCAAAGTTGGATGAAGTATTCAGCATTTCCAATTTCATTTGACCCTGAAGTCCTTACCATCTGTTATCAGCTTATAGAAGCACTGTTCTACAGGGCAGAATATAGAGAATTCTTTTCTAGTGAGAGAGGTTAAATTCTATCTACCGGTACTTCAAGAATTTCTAAATTGTAGAACCAGAAGGAATCTCAAGAGGTCATCTCCCTCAGCCTCGTTACCAGATTTCACAAATGCATACGACACAAATGCCACAAACTGAGGTCTGTTGAGGGCTATGTTGGGACTACGCACACTAGACAGAATATATCCAATGTAGAGTAGCAAATAATGACTTAGCTTCAGCTCTAATGCAGAACAAGATTATCTCATTTTCCAAAAGAGGCCAGAATTTATGTTAAAGCTTCCCGTTTTTAGATATTTCAAAATTAGGTTTTTCAAATATTACACCAACCAAATTAAAAAAAACACCTCTAGGCCAGATTCATTACAGAATCTGCCAGTTTGAAAATTGATTTAAACTACCTAGATATTTTTCTATTCTGTTTTCTAAAATTCTATACTTAAAGAGTCCCATCCTAATATTGTTGCAATTGTAAATATCTTTGATTTACTTTTCTGTATGACCCTTTGTGAATCCTCCAATTTAGTAAATTTATTAATTGAAAAACAGAAATAGCATCAGAATAGCCAATATTTCCTTTGCACATAACATTAAGAAAGAGCCAGATAGTGGTGCTAGGGGCAGACAATGTCTCGACAAACTCATTAAAGACTTTCACTTGGAAAAATACAAGAACTCTTTAAGGGCAACTTGTACAGCTCCTGGAAACAATTTTAATATTATTAGGACCAAGGTCGCGGAAGCCGGGATGGCTCAGTGGGTTAAGCGCTCACTTTGCAGCGACGGGGACTGAGGATCGAATCCCGGCCCTGGCCCGTGCAGTCTGTCTCTGTATCTCTGTATCTCTGTATCTCTGTATCTCTCTCTCTCTCTCTCTCTCTCTCTCTCTTTCTCTCTGTCAAAAAAAAAAAAAAAACAATTAAAAAAAGGACCAAGGTATTTATTGCTGAAAAAAAACGGGAAGAAAATTAGCAGCATAGATAAGTGAATGTTACAATCCCAAGCTGTCTCTTACTGGCTGGCTGATTTTCAGCAAGACATCCTCCAAGAGTCTTGGTGGTTGGGGTCTTAGGTTAAAATGGAAAAAATGACAGTACCTGTTTCAACAGGTTGCTGGTGATTCCATTTACATAGTATGCTCAAAGTAATAAAATTACAGCAATTGAAAAGAGATCAGTGGTTATCAAGTGCTAAGGCTGAAGTGTGTAACTATTAAGCGATAACATAAAGAAATGTCTTTGTAATAATGGAATAGATTTGTGTCTTGATTATGATGTTGGTAACATGAATAGGGGCACATGGTAAAATTTCATAGAATTATATACACAAAAAATGCACATAAAACTGATATAATCTGAATATGGTCAGAATCCAAGTTAATTTTTTTTTTACTAATGTCAGTTTCCTAGTTTAAACAATGTAGTATGATTATGCAAGATATTATATTCTGGGAAGCTGGGTGATTGGGAACACAGGACTCTCTATACTGTTTTACAGCTACTGAGTTTTAAACTATTTAAAAAAAGTCTAAAGGAAAACAGAAGAAAAAACTGCTTGGTTGTATGTGACAATGATGCAAAGGACATAGCACAATATCCAGCACATCACAAATGCTCTCTAAATGGTTGATATCATTTTTTATTATTGCCTAGGACTTGAAACTTAAAAATTATTAAAGTGTAATATATATCATTGAGAAATTAGATGAAGGGTATTAGCTATCTAGGAAGGAAACGCATTGAATTTTGAATAGTAAGAGCAACAAAAGGACAAAAGAGGAAGAGATAATATCATTAAGAAGTCATCAGAGTCTAACTCATTTCTCATTGCCCACCTACCATCATTTCAGTCACTTGACATTATACCCAGGAATTATTAACACATTATTGAAATATTTGTTTTGCTTTAAAGGGCTGCATAATTTACTGTAAATGGCACACTAAACCTTTCCAACTCTATGGCACTTTGATACTAATGATGGTTTTGAAAACTTACAGCTTACTAATAGCTATAATACATTATAAAGAGCTTATTACTTAATTACCTATTTAATTCATAGCAGGGCTTAAACAGTGGGCAAAAAAAAATGTAATGGACAATCTTTATCGACAAAATTGTCTTTCTAGTGAGTAAAAAATGTTTCCTCCTTTTCAAGTAAACTCAGGAAAGAGACATCATTAGATTATTATATATGAATCTTTTCTTTCTTCTTTCCAGATGCACAGGTGTTTCAGAAATTCTACGTTTGATGTTCTAGTTTTAATGAAGAATTATAAAAAATACATGTTCTAATCACTGACTAATTGACACATGTCTAATATAATCTATAACCACATAAATATTCTATCTCAGGTATAAGAAAAAGAGCATGTGATTTGGGGTGAGAAAACATGGGCTCTTTCACTGATACATTTATTCAACAGGTTTGATTGAGCTCATATTATGTGCCAGCCATTCTTCTAGGCATTAGGCATACAGCAGAAAGTAAGGCACAGTCTCTACCCTTACGGTGCTTACATTCTAATAGGGAAAACAGAGAAACAAATCAACATGGAGTTCAATATTTCTCGTTATAAAGAAAAATAATGTGGTTTCATAATAAAAAAAAAACTGGGGAGTGATGAAGAGAGATGAAACTATGTTAAACGGTGGGTAGGACAGCCTTTTCAAGGACAAAGCTTTTAAACAGAGACGAATAAAAGTGAGGAAGTTAAGCCATTTGAAGATTTAACAGAAGAGTAGCCCCCAAAGAGGGAGAGAGCAGCAAGCATAAATGTCCTTAAGACCCACAAGCTTGGCAAGTCTAAGGAACAAGAGAAAGACACTGTGACTAGTCCAAATTAGCCATGCAGAACATGAGGAAGGCAAGATAGCAAGAGGAGTGTGGGTGTTACTGAGCATGAGGGAAAGCTTCAAGAAAGTTTGAGTAAATGTGTGTCATCACCAAACTTTGGTTTTTAAAACGTTAACCAATGGTTATATTTCATCTTTTCTTATCTCTGAGTAGTATTCCATTGTGTAAATATACCACTTCTTTATCCAGTCCTCCACCAAAGGACACTTTGGTTGTTTCCAAGACTTGGACTCAATCAATAGTTTAGTGGTTACTTGAAGGTAAGAGGGGAGGGAGGTGGGGGCAAGTAGAGAGAGGGCATCAAATATATGGTGATGGAAAGAGAACTGACTCTGGGTGGTGAGCACCTACAGTAATATATAAATGATGTAATGTAGAACTGTACACCTGGAACCTTTGTAATTTTTACCAACCAATGTCACCCCCCAAAATTTAACAATTAAAAATATAAAATTTAAAAAAACCACAATAAATAAAAGTTTAAACTAATTACTAGTTGGTGAACTAAGAGTAATGGGGCAGAAAGAACAGAGGGGCCTAGCTTAGGAACACTCTTCCAAATAAGAAATGATAGTTCCTCTTCTCAGCACTGTGAACAAGTTACTTAGCCTAACTGGCCTGTTTTCTCCTCTACAAACTGTGAGCTGTAAATGAGCTATTACTACATGTACTTAAACTCTACACTGAATGTTAAATGAGGCGAAATATCTGACCACAGATCAGATTCTGTATCTGCAATCAACATCAGGTTCCAATTCTATCTTAAGGAAAAACTGAAGAGATATCTTCCACAAAATGTATTTCCCACATATCGCATAAATTTTGAAAAAGACCCCAAAATACAAAGAACAAGTTTTTAGAAATCTACATACAAAAATGACAATCCCTAATATGTTTTCTCCCTGCCACAGATACCCTTTGGAAAACCTACTCTTTTTTTTTCACAGAAGCATTTAATATCCTTCAAATCATTAAATAGACTTCAAAACCATAAACTGTGATGTATTCGTACAACTACCTACCAAAGTACATTTTACCTGTTTCCAGGACTACATAATTATAAACAAAGCTGTGACAAACATGCTAGTATATAAATCTTTGCACACATACCTTGTGGTTTCCCAGGTACAAACATAAAGGTAGAGAGTTTAATGCCTTCTATATACATTGGCAAATTTCTCTTTATAAACTTTTTCCCTCTCCACAAATGCACAGCTAAACATTTTTGATTCTTCTAGTGCTTTTTTTTTTTTTTTTTAAGAACTCTACAGTCCTCTTCATCACTAACCTTACAAGGCTTCTTGTATCCATTGCAGTTTCTATCTCTGTCTGTTCCTCTTAAGAAGTATCCTGGCTCCAGAGGTCTCTTCCTCTTCATCAGATCCAACCCCAATATAAGTCTATGCACTCATAGCTTCCCAAGGTATGTCAATTTTCTACATACTGCCTTTCTCATTCTCCTTGGTTAACAATACACTCTTTTGTTTAGATATCAGGATTGATTGCAATGGACCTGAGGAAAGTAAGCTTCTCTTCCAGCCCCTGGAATGGGGAACGAACATTTATTTTTCTCATTCATTGCTAGGAGATTTTTTTCCCCCTAATTCCTTTGTCTTTGCTGCTACCTAACAGCATGTGAACTATGTCTAGTAAAAAAAAAAGATAAGAAAAAATATGTGGGGGCTCCTAGAAAAGCAATCTAATCTTTCTAGATAAAAGAAAAAGAAGAAATTACTTAGCTGCTCTGGCTACTGCCTAGTTTGCTACATTTATGAATAGAAATGTGATACATGGAAATTTGCAGCCATTGTGGTAGCCATTAGTAAGTTTCAGAGTGAAAAACAAACACATATAGTAGAGTAGAGCAAAAGGATAAAAAGTGCCTGGTTTCTTGACATTACTCAGAAACTGAACGAATTTTGAAGGTGATCTGTGTTTACTATTTAGCACTTATTGAAGTTAGGTTCTTACTGTCCCAACATAGACTGGAAGAAGATAGGAGACCCATTTTTTTTGTGTGTGTGTGTGTGATTATAAAGCAACTTTATTTCTACATTTTTTTAAATAAAAAATAAATGTAATGAGCTTGAATCATCTAGAAACCAACCCCTGATTCCTGTTCCATGGAAAAATTGTCTTCCATGTGTAAGGTTTGCCGAAGGAGAGACCACACACCAACTACAAGCAAGCAGGTTTATTAAAGGAAAAGTCTGTTTGGCTGAGTCCAAGGTGACACCACTAGCATCTGGGAGGCAGGAGAGCATTTTTAGGGTGGGTATCGGAAGCTCTAAGTGGGAAGGGGAGAGAGGCAGACCTTGCACCTGGGTTGAGCATGCTGGCTAGGACTTTCTAAGAACTGTTTGTTCTCAGCCACGATTTCTATAATTGTCAGCCTTTCTGAGACTCAAGGACTTCTTATCTTTTGTCCTTGGTCCTGGGTTTTATAATTGCCCTTATGTAATTTTGGATTCTCTGGACCTAACACCATGAAACCAGTCCCTGGTGCCAAAAATTTGGGGACCGCTGCACTATCCTCTTCCTTCAACCACTACCCCTCATCTTTTTTGATGGTTGCGTTTCAAAGGGATAGGTCCTATGTTCTTAAGAAGGACATTCCATAATGCAACACATAGATAATGCAATGTAGAGTTAGTTGTACACCCGGAAACTATGTAGTTGTTGCCAACCAATGTCACCCCAATAAATAAATTAAATAAATAAATAAATAAATAAGAAGAAATATATATGTATATGGAAAAAAAAAAAGAAAAAAAAAGACATTCCAGAGTTATCAAACTGGCAGGAAACTGGGAGATTTGCCTATCAAAGAAACAAGGAAAAAATTTACAGTTGCAAGTTTTCTAAAGAAAATACTCTAAGAAACAAGATCACAGGGGCCTATATTCAGAAGGAAACCTGTTTAATGTTTAGTCAAGCTGAGAGGAACTTTGACCACATCTTGGTCAATGAATACGCTGTTTCTGCTTCTGAGTTCCCCCAATTACTTCCCATTTTGAAGACCTGAACTAAGGCATTGAGCCTCTCATGACATTTTAGCAAATTCCTTTTGGCCTAAACTGGAGAGTCAGTTTCTGTTGTTTGCAACCAAAGTTCCTCTGAGGAATCAAGATTGTACCCCTTCATCTCTTCATTCTAAATATTAGAAAGTGAAATTACACTTTCCATTGAGAGTAAAGCAGACGATATATAGCAGGGAAAACATAGGGCTTGGAGATTTCTAGCTTTATTTTGGTCATCATGTCTTTTTGAGATCTGAAGCTCATTTTCCTCATTTTAACAAATGAGAACGGTAGAGTCTCTGAAGTCACTCCCAAATCTGATATTCCAAAATTCTGATAATTTTGACCAGTTAAACCAATGCAATTTTATAAATGGAAAATAAAAAGATCACTCCTTTAAGCTCAGATTTTCATTAGCTGGAAACAATAAAAAGTTTGCCAAATCTGTCCTCAGTTGCAGAAGTGAAATGACAGGCAGACTGTCAAACAGCAGGTTTTGATTAGAGGGAGCTCAAAGCAGTTATAATTCTCTTGCTCTTCAAAGAGCTCTTACACAAACCTGCGCAACCTACCAATATAAAATAGTTGGCAGGTATAAAGTTTAAAATAAAAACAACAACAACTAATTGAGTAGACAAAGAGCCACTTTAGACACCAATGGCCACTTTAGAACACTAAGTTGAGAAAGAAGGAACATGACAAACTGAGCATTATATATAGAATAAATCCATTTTTCAAGCAATCTGAAAGCAGCAATCCAGCACAATAAAATAAAATCAGCATGTCTCACCACATGGGTCAACTAAAGCTATAGTCCCCACAAAATGAAAATAAATGGAATGTGTCACAGGGGATTGAGTGTTTAAGGGAGTAGAAAGTTCTTATAACAGCTGCTACCTGTGATGGATCTGACGAATATTTTTTAATGAGTAGACAAAGTAATAAAACCCTTGCCTTCTGACTGAGCTCAAACCTTTGGGAAAGGGAATAGAATAAGAGACAGGAGCAGAAATTTTCTGATAGAAAACGATGAACATAATTTTAAATATAACTAACATTTTTCTCATTTGACATGTAATTCATGCTCATCTTACAATGACTGCAATAGAGAAATACAAAAAAAAAATTAAGATAATTTTCCACATATTTCCATTACTTATCTAGATACAACTCTACTTCTTAACTTTCCCTAGAACTAAATAACAGATATTCTAATAGAGGTATTATTCCTTATATTACTAGCACATTCCTAGAGGGAGTATGTTCAAACAGGAGGACCACGGAGAAATGGTCTATTGACCTTTTCTGTTTTTCTACCTCCAACCCTAAAGACAATTACATAAATAGTACTTAAAGAGCTTAGGAATGTCAAGGGCTTAACACCCATATGCCCAAACACCTAGGTTAGGCTACAGGGAAACCACCTACTTCTACTAGAAAACTATCTTTCCTATAAGGCTGACATTACTTCTTGGACAAAGGCTGTAGCAAGGATTCCCATACATTTTTCTACAAAGAATATTATCAAGGTATAATTCCCTGCATTAATCCCTTATGTTCTTCTCTTACATGTCTACACTATTCAGCATAATTCATGGGGATTAATGGATATTAAAGTACAAATATTGTCAGCACCTACTACCTCTAAGTCCTACTCAGGTAGCTCTACCCTATTCTCTTGTTATCTGCATAGCACTTGAAGAGCACTTGGAAACCCTTGTATGGCAATCTTAGACTCCCAAATGCACAATAGGTCATCTTTCTAACCTTCAAAACAGGGCAACAAACCAAATGAATCTTTCATGAATGGCATGACAGCTTATGTCAAAGGAATCAGTGACGATTTCCATAGGTTGTTACCGCATTAGCCAAAAAAGCAATAGACTTTTTTATTTAAAGTCAGCTGTTAATCCCTGAGGTAGAGGTAGAGCCAAAAATAATTTTACAGCCATACCAACCAATCCAATATTTTAATATATTTTTATTTATTTATTTATTTTTGACAGAGAGAGAGAGAGAGAGAGAGAGAGAGAGAGAGAGAGAGAGAGAGAGAGAGAGAGAGAGAATTGAACTGGAGGAGCTCCCAGTTCAGCATATGGTTCCACACGGGCCGGGGCTGGGATTCGATCCTCAGTCCCCGGCGCTGCAAAGTGAGCGCTTAACCCACTGAGCCATCCCGGCTTCCCCCCAATCCAATATTTTAAACATTGAAATTCTTCCTAGGTGGTGAGCAATTCAAGCTGTGCAATCAAAACCAACTGGTTTTTGCATTAATTCAAACAAAGAGAACAAAAAGAAACAAAACTCAGTCAAATACTGACAATATACCATTTAAATTGTCAAGTCAAAAGAACATATTAACAATGGTCAGATCTTGACTTCCCCAAACTATGCACCTAAAGAAGGATTATGAAGAGTGTTAATTGCTTGATTTTTTCAGGGGCAACCTAACTTTTTAAAGGGATGTCGAAGATTTGTGCTTTACTCATACGACATGTGCACAAGATCTACGCTGGGACCAGATGTTGGAAAACATGGCATTCAGAATGGAAGAGTGCTGGGGGTGGTTTTCCTGCAAACTCTTAGGGAAGAATCTCCAGATTTCTTCTCTTATTTCCTCATCTTTAAATGTTAATAAATAACCCTGAGGTGAAGTATGAAAATAAAAATAATTTTGAGAAATTTTTCAGAATTTCCTGAACCCAAATTTCTATCCCACATGTTTAATGGAGCTAAAAGTTTTCCCAAAGTCCCTTGGGTTAGCCTCCATACGCCAGTCTTAAGTGACTTTGGATAGATGGTTAAAGGTCTGAAAGAGTTAAATAATATCAGTCAATACAGATAACTGATAGCTTTTGACTGATGATTAAGTTGTGTTACCTATATATTATAATGGCATATTACACCCCCGTGAGATGATTTAGGATAACTAGATGCATCCACAGTAGCTAGGACCAGTGATGTACCAAATGTGTAGATGTTCCTAACTTCCTCAGTTGAAAATGCTCGTAAAACCTGATACAAACCTTATAGGAACAATATTATGCTCTTGATTTTGTAATGCTGTTATCTCTAATGTAAAGAAAGAAACAGACTATCATGAAATAGAGAAATTATGCTAAGAATCAAGTATAATCTCTTTACTATCATCTAGAAGGTGCTGCTTTGGATTTGCTTATCCATTAAAGCTGAGATCCGACAATCTTTCTTCAAAATTTCAATCTCTTCTGTCTGCACTCACTTTCCTCTATATGAAAATTTCTTCCTTCTCTGTCATCACAGAGTTAACTCCTTCTTACTTGTTACCTTTTCAGACAAATGTACTTAATTGATCAATCAAAAGTGATCTCCTGACCTAGGTAACTTTGTTTTTCAAGGTTCTTATTCCTTTCTTAAATGAGCTGGTTAATTTATTACCTTTTTTTTTTTTTTCCTAAAGAATATAAATTCCATGGAGATAGGAACTTGTATATCATGTTTATTATTTGACACCTATTTTCTTCAAGGCGGTCTAAAATATTTGTTAAGGAATGAATGGATTAAGAGTACAGCAATTTTCCAAGGAAGAAACATAAAAAAAGAAAGGTTTTGTTTCTTCAGTACTGGTATGTGCCTAGTACAGCATGTGGCATGTATCAGAAATACTTTCTTAGAAAAGGATACAAAACACAATTTAACCAAACACAATTTAACCAAACACTAATCACTAGAATAAAAAACAGGTTAAAAAATACCTTCAATGTCCTTAATGTGTGACTGCTACCCAAGAGGTATGAATAAAATCAAAGGCACCTGTAGTATGTGTTGGCATTTTTCAGTGGGGGTTGTATTATATCTTTTTTCACAACTGGCTATCAGCACTTAATTTAGTGCTATAAGGAGGTAGTTTTAACATTTTTGTGCTCATCTATCTCTAATTAAATTAAACCAAGTTCTGTACCTTATCAGCCAAATGCTACACTGACCCAAAGTTAAAATTTCTTGTTGGAATCCATAAGAGAAGATGGTCTATGTTACAACATGGTTTTCAACTTTTCTTCAACATTAAGCCTTTAGTCTTATCTGAGGATCTGACCCTTGACCATACATATACCATAACAGATATCTCTCTTTTCATATTAGGTCCTATAAATTTGGAAGCCCTATTAAGCCTAGGAATTAGTTATACAAATAAATATCATCTCAGAGTTAATAGTTATCTTTTCAAAAACAATCATCTTGTGTCCAACCTGCTACGGAGATTTCCTGGAAAATAGTGATAAATGATTGAAACTCAATTTTTCTCCTCCCTAACCTCTGCCCACTCTCACTACCTGTGAATTAAAGTAAATTCATCTAAGCAAAAAGTAAGTTGAATTTTTAAAAATTCCAACACCTTCAGAATTTGAAGTCCCATCAGTTTACTTCTAGTTTGGAATCTGGCTACATCATTATTGCTTTCAGTGGAATTAATAACAAATGCCTACTAATTGTCAACATCAATATATTTAAAACTCCTTTACTGGGGAAGCCGGGATTGCTCAGTGGGTTGGGCGCTCACTTTGCAGCGCCAGGGATCGAGGATCAAGTCCTGGCCCTGGCCCGTGCGGACCCATGTGCTGAGCTGGGGGTTCCCCAGTTCAGTTCTCTCTCTGTCTCTGTATCTCTCTCTCTCTCCCTCTCTCTGTCAAAAACAATAAAAGAATAAATAAATAAAACTCCTTTACTGAGTCCCTAATGGAAAGGCATTAGATGGTAGACAAGTGATTTCTCTACCTTATTTTTGGTGTCTGACACCATTAATGTGATTGATGAGTTGATCAGGGAACCCAAATTATATGTCACCATTAAATTGCCAAAGCTCAAAGGTGGGGAAGGAATAAGAACAAAAGTCTTCTCTGATGTGTATTCTCTACTTTATCAAGAAAACAAACATCTTACCTTGTATGAACTCTTTGTAAATGTAACCATTTTGTAATAGTAAATGCTAAGAAAATAACAAGTGTTTATTTGGTTGCAAATTATTTGTGATGACTAACAAAGATTTAATTTAGTTTTAAAGCTTAAGAAAACATTCTGAATGGTTGAATAATGATTATAAAATAAAAAACAGAGCTGGATCAGTGCCTTTAGAAAGGAGTAAAAGGAAGGTACACTTACCAATGGAAGTGATTGGCTTGTGTTAGTAACAGGTGTAGCAGTAATTCTTGCTTCAGGCACAGCCACATCTCTCTTGCACCCCCTGCTCCTCTTTCCTTTTCTCCCCCATTTCCTTCTCTTCCATTTTTCTACTCTAAGTTTCTCTGCTCTTCAAAAAAATCCTACAGAAAGACAGAGACAGACACACACAGAGAGAAAATGAGAGAGCAAGAGATTAATTGAAAGAGAGAACTTCCCTCATTGTAGCAAAAAATCCCACAATTGATACAAACCTGGCTTGGGTTACTTGCTCAGTCTTAGAGGATGAGAGTATAAATATATGTTCACATGAGTCCAGTCCTGGAACATGGGGATAATAGTTCAATGTGAAACATATGCCCAAGACTAGGAAATCATGTTTTTTTACCCAAAAAAGAAAAATTCAATCCCAAGCAGCCAACTAATAATAATACATGTCTACCATTGAAGGAATACATGTCTACCATTGAAGGAATACATGTCTACCATTGAAGAAATACATGTCTTTTAAAGAGAAATTGGCTTTGCATTTGGTCACACAAATGCTTTTCTGCACCGTTATGGACTGAGGGACATTCTCATACATGGTAGGAGCATAAAATATAGGATTTTTCTGGAGGGCAATTTGGAAACATTTTAAATTTGAATATAACTACACATACATATACATACATATATAACTTAATCAGGCAATTGCTACTCTAAAAATTTATACTACAGAGATCATAATAAATATTCAGAGAAATAGAACTATAATATTTTATCTCAATGTATACATGGCAACAAAGAACAGCCATCTAATTAAATGTTCAAAAATAGCAGAGAAGATTAAAAACAGCATGGGAAGTGCTATATTTAAATGTAGGC
Organism: Craseonycteris thonglongyai; assembly: GCA_004027555.1. Taxonomy (NCBI): domain Eukaryota; kingdom Metazoa; phylum Chordata; class Mammalia; order Chiroptera; family Craseonycteridae; genus Craseonycteris; species Craseonycteris thonglongyai. The sequence continues at coordinate 10,886 of PVKE010016852.1, read as the reverse complement.
ATTTATTTGTCATTTATGTATTTATTTGTTAGTTTGTTTATATAATATGAAAAGATATACACCAACAGGATACAAGTTTCTGTCTCTGGGTAATTTGAAATATGGCTTTTTGCCTTCCTTTTGCTAATCTCTATATATTAATCATTTCCCCAATGAGTCTAAACATGTATTAATTGTTTAATGTTGGTTATGTAAGAAGAAGGCAGCTTGAACACAGATTCTGGATTCACTCTGAATACCTTTTCTAATATCATATTTAGATGGTAGGCATAGGACACTTCTAAGATGTCTTTAGGGACCAAGAAATCCACTACAGACTGCTCTCTTTGGTGTCTGTCCAAAGCCAAGGGCCAGACCCATAGAAGAAGATTTACTAATGTTTGGAATCTCTGAGGATGACTCAGATTTCTTGGCTCCTGGAGGGAAAACAGCAAGCAGATGTGTAGGCTCCTGTTTCAGAAAGACCACACCTATTCGTTTGCTGCATGTGACTCTTCTGACCTAGAAGGTCTGGGAGCAATTACACAGAGGACAAAATGCCCACAGCCCTCAAGTAGGGTAAAGAGCTCTCAATTTCACAGGATATTTTAAAGTTAATTCCTCATAAAATAACAAAATAAATGAAAATAGAAAATAGTTAAAACATTATTTAAAAAGTTTAGAACAATATTTGCATAACCTTGTATTATATGAGATTATCCTGAGCAATACAGAAGACCTAAAGGCCCTAGGTAATATGTCATTACAGAAAAATTAAGCACCTTTCATGGCAAATATATCATACATAGAGTTAAAAGATAAATGAGACTGCAGAAAAACATCAATGCCTGTGTCTGATAAAAGGTTATTTTTCCTTATATAAAAAGATCTCCAGAAATAAATAAGAAAAAGAAAGGTAGCTGAAGGGAAAATGGACAAAGAAGCAAAAACAGAAGAGGAATTCCTAGTGGCCAATAAATATATAAGAATTCTCTTAACCTCTCTAGGGTTTAGGGCAATGCTAGTTAAAACAACGAGATGTCTTTTTTATATATAAAAACAATAATAGAGTGAGAATACAACACTGATGAGGAAACAGGGATATATAACCTGTGATATATTACTGTAATAATTTGTAAATTGCAATGACTCCTTTTTGAAAGTAAACAAGCAGTGGCTTTTAAAAATATAAATGCCTAGTACCATTGACTTGTTCATCTCAGTTTGGGAATCTGTCTTACAGAAATAAAAACCTTTGTTATGGGAATACAAATATCTATTGCAACACTATTTACTAGTTGCAAAATAGAAGAAAAAATAAAGGGCCACCCACAGGGGAAGTGGTTGGATAAATCACAGCACATTTACTCTATGCAATCGTCCATAGCTATACATATCAAAAAGAACAGGTTAGGCTAGTGGTTTTCTAAATGTGGTCCTTGGATCAGTAGCCTCAGCATCACCCAGGAACCTTCTAAAAACTGCATATTCGCTGGCCCCTATCCAAACCTACCGAATCAGAATCTCTGATGATAGGGCCCAGATTACTATCGAGTTATCCAGGTATTTCTGATACACAGTTAGTTAGACCTATATTCATTGTCTTGAGCAGATTATTCATATCAATAAATGATAAAGTTAAGCTTCAGGGAAATATATTTAATGTTATGCATTTTTATAACCACAAACACCAATAAAGTATGTACTTTGGAGAGGCACTCACACATTTGCATGAGAAAGAAGAAAGTTGTGGAACAATATAACTGATGCCATTAACATCAACTAAGGCTGGGAACGAGTAGGGTGGGAGGAATAACCTGTCTTTTCATGAATATTTCCTTCATTTCCCCTTAGAAACAGTGAGCATATATTACTTTTCTAATTAAAAAAAATATATTTAAATAATAAATTAAAGAAAAAATAATTGTCAATGAGCCTAGATTTTCAACTAACCTAGATCAAACAGACCCCAAGCTAATTGGACATAAATTGGTAAGACTTTTTCCCTTTGCCAAGCTTTAATTGGCTTTCAGATACCTGGAATAACCCTTTATTAAGCAAATTAACTAAATAGATAGATGGGGGAAAAGCAAGGGTTCTTGGATTTTTCATGAAGAAGCCAAAAAGCACAATTTCTCTTGATTATTTCCCCCATACTATCTTTATAGTTAAAATTAGGGTATATCTGTTACATCCACTGAAGAAATTACAGTCACTGTAAGAAAACTATATAATAGATGTCAACATGTAAACATAATATAATCTTTTACGTAGTTTACTGAATGTGGAAATTTTGCCCACTCCCACTTTATCCCAATCCTTCTTTCCACTGTGTTTTAAATTTTAAATGTATGAAGATAATGGTTTCTTATTTAAAACTTTGAGCATTTATTGAAATAGCATTTTTAAAGTCAAATTAAGTTAACTGTTAAAATATTACAGGGAAAGCTGGGATGGCTCAGCGGGTAAAGCGCTCGCTTTGAAGCCCCAAGGACTGAGGATCGAATCCCGGCCCTGGCCCATGTGGACCCACATGCTGAACTGGGGTGTGCCCCCAGTTCAGTTCTTGCCAGGACTATGTGGGAGGCTCCCAGCCCAGTTCCTGCCCTGCCGCAGCCCTGCCCTGCGCAGCCCTGCGCCCACCTGTGGAGTGAAACTATATGGGAAACTAATGTCAACTCTGGAGACTGCTCTGGGCCCTTCCCTTTCTCTCTGTCTCTCTCTGTCTCTGTTTCTCTCTGTCAAAAATCAATCAAATAAATCTTTAAAATATTGTAATTGTTTGGCTAAGCTATTTCTTTCAAAGATGAAATATTCCAATACTATCACTTGAGATTGATCTTATCAATATCTGATGTTTGTGAGAAAATACATTTATTTGAAAAGGTCTAGTAAGTCAATAAGTACATGACTATAAGATCCAAAAGTTGCATCCCAGGAAGTCATCAGAGCTAACAACATGGGCAAGAATAATCATGGAGATTAAGTAAATTTAACTGTAGTGCTGACTTCTTGCGATTAATTGCTTTGCTCTTGAATACAGTCAAGAATCTGATGAGCTCTGATTATTGAGGACTCAGCTAAAAATATTTTGAATTAATAATCATCTGCAATGTGACATTTAGGATTCTAAAGCTTTAGTTCCACCTTCACCCATTCTTTTTCCATGGGACAACTTTAGGGTTATAACTGAAATTAATCTCTAATGACTAGTGCAAAGGCCATTTGATTTTTCATACTGCCAGAAAATGAAGAGAAATATATACTTGCCCTTAAAAGTCTATATTCCACCAATAGGAAACTAGATTTAAATTTCCTCCAAGCCTGAAAGAAATACTTAAATCACCTAATATGTCATGGTAGTCTAAATAAGAGTTTTCCAATTCAATCTCATTAAAAAAAGAAAAAGCCACTAGACTTAAAATAGATTAAACATAACATTTAATTAAGTTAACAGAGTCTACTGTACTTCTTTAGAAGCAAATCTCTTAGATCTTTCAAGTTTATTGGCTTCATTACTGTTGCAAAGAATATCTAACCCACGATTACATCTGTGCCTTTCCACAGAGACACTCTTAGTCCTGAGAAAACCCCAATTTTATTACGTCTTAGTTCTCAGCAAATGCCAACAAATAGAGAAAATCCTTTCTGCCTTAGTTCTGAAATGTTTGCTCTGTATTAACATATTTTACCAGTATAAGTAAATCACCTTTTGTTCCTAAATGCAAATATTTGAGAACCTGCTATGTGCCAGTTCTGCCTATACTTCAAGGGCATAAGGAAAATCAAGAGAAGGGTCAGTAGCTTACATAACGATGAAGGTCTCTCTCTAAAATGATTCCTTAAATATTTTTTTCCTAACACAATAATTGCTTAACCAGATGCTTTACTTAAAACCCATGCTATTTTCTACCCTTTTAATAAATGATTAATGCTTTTTACTATTTTATTCTAAATGTTTGCCACCCTCCATACTGTTCCTTTGAATACTTCCCTTCACTGAGGACAGATGTTCACTGGCATTCCACCAAGGAAGAAATCCTATGCTCCTTCCAAAATTACTTGACTTCATTTTTACAATGTAACATCCTTTCTTTTATGAAACAGTGTTCTGAAATGTTGAAACAGAGGAATATACATTTTATTTAAATATTAGGATTTGTGCCTGCATAATTTAAAGCATCATGAAAAGATTTCTATGTTGTGCTGAGAAAGTTGATCAGTTTTATTCACAGTGTTAATGAAAGTTCAAATCGTTAAATTAGATTTAGATATCATATCCATGGTCTGAATTAACAAGAAAAAAGCACAGATAAATAAATTCAAAACCTGTGAATGTTCAAGGCAATGAGCATATTAAGCATGAAGAGAAAAGCAAAGTCTTTCTAGTTTGAACTCTCATCCATGGCCATGGGATTATGTTTTTCTTACTGAATCTTAATCTGTTCTTTAGTCTTGAAAATACTACTCACTAGAGGGAGGAAGAAATTAAATTTTGAAAGATGCATATTATTTTAATTTCTGCCAGTTGTTCATGTGCCTTCAGAGCCATGGATAGACATTACAGGTGAAAAAAAAGTACTCTCTCCTATCCAGGTCCTCCTGTTAACTGAAGGAACCACAGAATCTGGGGGCTGAAAGAGTTCAAGTTCACAACTATCATCAGATACTAGATTTCCCTCATTTGCAGTAGGTGATTACCCAAGAGATTTGCAACACCAACTTTTTAAAAGTTTGATTCCACTCAGTAGTTTCCCAGAAATTTTTTCTTAGCTAAAAAGTACTTTACACACTGTAATTCTTTGAGGGAGATTTATAGAATCCACAGTGGGGTTTCCCATTAGAATTACAAAGAAAATATGAACCACCATCCTCAACCAACGGTTAGAAATGAAGATGGCTATAGTTACAATGCCTGGGTTTGATCACCAGCTGTGCCATCTTGCACACATTATTTACTCTCTCTAATCTCTCTAAGTCTCATATTCTTCCCATGTAAGATGAGGATAAAAGTAGTGTGCTTTTCAAAGGGTTTTTGTGAAGATTAAATAAAATAAGGTGCTTAGTATAATGCCCAGCACACAGATCCCACACTATAAATGCATGATTCAACAAATAGTTATGTGCTACTTTTTGGATATGTTCAGTATGTATACTCTTTATCATTTTCCTTAAAAGACTTTAAGGGGTTTACCAATTTTACTGTCATTTTTTCAAAGAATCAGATTAGTATTTACTTATCTTCTCTAGTTTTTTTCAAAAATTTCCTTTCTTTTTTATAAATAATATTTTTACTCTCTATTTTTCTTTCCTTGATTTTTACTTTTATTTTCTAACTTCTTAATTGCTTTATTTTTGCTTTCTCTACTATTGGAAGCATTAGGACTCCAATGACAAATTGTACATAACCTGCAGGTTTGGGTACAATGTATGTTATTTCATTGCTATCTAAAGCTTATACAAAATCTGTATATCTTCTCTTGGATTTAAATTTCCTAATATCCAAGTAGTTGAGATTCTTTTTGGTCATCTTCTGATTTTTGGATTACTGTATTTGACAATTCATACTTTTTCATTTAGAGTCATCGTTAAAAAAAAAAAAAGATTTTTGTGTTGGCATTTAGTTTAAATCCATCAGCAACCACCTAAAGGAATTTATTTTTATTTAATAATTCTGATAAACCATTAAGAATTAAAAAACTTTTTTTCTGTAGGCTCTGTAATCTCAAGTCTGAGAAGCATGAAACAGTGAGTAAAATCAAAAGCAAGGCCATATTTGAATGTTTAAGCATTCGATCTATATTGCTTTCTTATAAATTTTAAATATATAGTAGGAATCAGAATGCTGAGGATTTAAAGTAGTCCCACTTGCTTATACACTTCACTTCCATCAGTTTTAGTAAGTCTTTATAATAGAAGCCAGTCCCAGGCCCTTTCTGGAAGTAAAATTAATAAGAATTCAAGCATAAAAGCCAAGTGCTGAATGTAAAATGAGGCCAGCAGACTGGGTACAAGAAAGATGCAGATGATGAACGTCAAACTTATGCTGGAAAATTTTTCAAAAGTAGACTATCTGAACAACATGTATGAGACATCAGGGCAAGAAAATCCTACCATGGTGGTACCTCTGCCTCAAGGAGAAAAGCCCTAGGAACAAGTGTCTTACATTCCAAGACACGGCCAATGACTCTAGGTGCAAAGACCTTTATATAAGTTCTAGAAGTTTATAATCTAATCCTTGGTCCCAGGAACACATTTTACCATGGATCCACATTTCTCTCTAGTGTTATGTAGGGTTATAGAAAAAAAATGATTATTTTCACAACTTTAGGCAAGTGGTTCTCATTGACCCTTAGTTTCTTCATCTGCTAAACAGCTACCAGGTGGCAAGGGGCCTGATTAAATAAATTGTATGTTTAGTTTTAGCTCTAGCATTCTATAATTCTTTAAGATGGTGAACAGATGTCTACACTAATCATTAAAAAAATCTAATCACAAATAGCAGGGCTATAATAGACCTTACTAAAATGGTTTTCATCAAATACACAACAACATAATGAACTATTTACTTGATAAGTTTTGAAATAATCCTGTCATTGATGATAAGTTTTCAGGTATGAAAATTAATCATGTCAAAAGTTATTTTGTGATATAGAAATTTTCTTTACTGAAAAGAATAAGAAGTAAACTTTTGAGTGCCAAAAGGGGGCAAGTAATATGTACATTTTACATGTGCCAAATAACTAGAAATCATGAAAATATAAATCTTGGATGATCAGCCTACAGCAGATGCTGCTAGTTCCCAGCCCACATCCCTTGGGTCCTGTTATTTCAGTTTGCTCCTGCACAAACTTCTATGTTTCTTCTAACTCATTCAGTTCATCTCACCCCTTATTAAAGAGTTCCATGGGTACTCTCTTTCAGGAGCTTGCAAATAAGGACAGAAAGGGAAGTGAGAATCTCTACAAGAAAGAAAAGGAAATTCTCATCATTTCAATTATGTTTTCAGTACAAAGTCCACACCAAAAACAAAATTTAAATTTTTCCCTTAGAATGACTAAAGAATTAATTACTATTATAATATCTTAATTCTTACATGTGAAAGTCAAAATCATATCTTCCCAAATGTCTATTTTCATAAATCTAAATTATTCATGAGAAGATGCTGGGATGGCTCAGCAGGTTGGGTGTTTGCCTTGCAACCTCGAGGTCTGGGGATCAAATCCCAGTCCCAGCCTGTGCAAACCCATTTGATGAACTGCGGCACAACTGGTAACCATAGGGATGGAAACAAAGGTTCTCGCCTACCAAGTGGGAGGCCCCACAGTTTGGTTCCCGCCCCACGCAGTCCCACATCTACCTGTGTGGAATGAACTTATAATATGTCCCAATTAATGATGTGCAACTGTGGAGACTGCTCTGGAGTCTCTCTCTCTTTCTTTCTCTCTCTTTCTCTCTCTCTCTCTCTCTCTCTCTCTCTCTCTCTCTCTCTCTCTCTCTCTCTCTCTCTCTCTCTCTCTCTCCTCTCAAACAATAAATCTTTTTTTACAAATTAAAAATAAATAAATCACTCATGAACACATTATAGGTTATAGGCATGATGTTCTTCTCTGGATTGACCAATATGGAGCCACTCCTATTATTATGCCTGATCACAGTTAAAAATTATTCTGATGGATACAATAGAAATGTAGCATTTGATGGACCCTAGCCGCCTTATATCACCTCTAATTAGAAGACTTTGTTCTTTTTTGCTTATCTTCTTTCCCTTTGCCCTCTCCGCTGTCTGTCAAGGGGAGTTTTCTTGATAAGCCTTGTTACCAGAATTTTATCATTTGAAATTTGGAGAACAAGTATAGCAGTATCTAATTGGAGGAATGCTTCAAAAATAATGAACGTATGGTTTGGGACTTAGTAAGACCGGAAATAAAGGGAGAAATGAAAGGATCAGACACCATTATATGAAAAATTGAGAGAGGAAAGGAAATTTTATAAAGTGCAGTTGTTGAAGATACAACCTTCATATACTAGTCTGGAAGTATAAGATTAAACTATAGTATAGTATAGTATTATCTGTAACACTAGGCTAAATTGCCTCCCCTACCTTCTTTCTATCTTGGCACTACATACAATGACGTTGATGGGTCCCCATAGTACTAGCAGGACAATTTTGAAATACTAATTTATTAGAAAACCAAACTACCAAATAGGCATCAAACTATCATTTTTCCATCAAGCACAATATCATTCTGTTTCTAAAAGACAAATGTTTAAATTTAAGAATGAGAATGAGCATATTCTATCGGAAAAAAAATGGGACTTTTTATTTCAGCTTTTTGTATAGCATTAGTTTCCTGAAAATCATGGAAAACTAAATCACACACGCAGACCATTTCATGCATTGAGACTTCTTATAGGAAGCAAGCCACAATCAAATCAGTCAGTTCAAATTATCCTCGACATTAACAAGGCCATTTTAATAAATGACTTTCTGCTCCTATTAGGAGACGAATTATACGCTGGCTTTTCTTCCAGAAGCATGCCACCAAACCAGTCTCCAAAAATGTGTATTAAAAAGATATAATATATTTACCAGTGTTTATATTCAAGTCAAAGTTTAAAAAAAAAAAGAACAAGAATTCCAAAAAATTGGAGCCATGGTCATTTGCACATCTTCAGCAAAAGCAATCATCAAGGCAAATATTTACTATTTGGGTTGCTGAACAGAGATGTGTGGACAGAAGTTTAATGTCTATGCAATCTGTTTCTAGCGCATTAGCCATCACATTACAAACAACAAACAAGATTCTTTCTTGTTTAAAATGTGTTCCACATGCTCAGAATCAATCTTGATCAACAGACTGCATTTATAATTTGGCAGTTCAGAGATGAGAAGATTCTGGACACATTTCAACTAAAAAATAAATTCAGAGAAGACAACTCATGCATTACAAATTCAACAATGCTTCTTAAAGACATTTAGAAATTCACCTAGTCAACTCTAAACAGTCGTGGTCGCCATTGTCAAACAATACAATGGCTGTTCTGGAAACAGTAACATGCATATTCCTGCTCCCCACCCCTCCCCATTTTTTGATACATTCAACAGAGAGTATACTCATTACAATAGAAAATATTCTTTTATAATTTATCTGAACTTCACTATTTAGCATAAAGATCGGATTGATTAGCTTTTAAGTTTATGTTGGCTGAATTGAAATAAAAGACTTCTCAATATCTGTACACATAAGCTATTTGCCATTTATAAAAGAATAAAAACTTCCTTTCCTGAACACATCTATAACTAGGCCAACAACCATTCTGAAAAGAGATAAATAAGTAGAAATTGTGGACAGGATAGAATAAAAAAGAGAGAGCCCAGAAAATTATCTTTTTAAGAGAAGCAGTACCATCTGTGTTATAAATTAAGCTAATTTGTCCAGGGATCTAGTATTGAGAAAGTATAAATAAAAATTGTGGAAGTAATAGAGACATCTACTACCAGCTATTTACCACAAACGATGCTATAACAGAAGCCAATAGTAAACAAAACAATGTTCAATACATAAATAGGGACCCAGTATCATATAGCTGCAGTCTATCCCAATCGCTCGCTCGCGCGCTCTCTCTCTCTCTCTCTCTCTCTCTCTCTCTCTTTCCGTTTCCCTCCCCTCCCCTCCCCAATTTTTATGTGTGGGAGGAAGGCAAGGAGGGAATCAGAGCTTTCAAGGAGAATTTTGCCTTGTTATTTTGCTAATTTAATGTTCAGCATCTGGTTCGCCTTCTGCTGCGCATGAGCTACAGTGATCTGATACTGATCATGAAATGCTGATTGAAATGAAGAGTTCAGTTTAGATTAAAATTTCTTGCATGTGAACTATAACATTCAAGCTTATTAAAACCAGTCAATAAATAACCAAATTTTTCCTTTTAAATTATTTCAACAGATGGCTGCTTTATGCTGTTTCGTATATCTTTCATAAGCTCACAAAACAGTGCTCATTTGCATTTTCTTTACATCTTAGAAAATAATTGCTGTGTTTCTTCACTTTTTATCCCCTATGTGTTTCAGAGAAATTTTTATGTTGAAATTTTATTCTAGATGTGTCCACTTTATCATGGCAAGATTAGAATAAGTTAGTAATAATTACGTGTGGGTAAGAAGCATATATAATTTTCAACATAGGCCTTAGAAACTCATGTTGCCTTTGGAAAGCACTCCACCTATGTCTTCAGTTACAAAATATGAGCTTCTGTGTGTGCTAGATAAGCATCTGCGTATAGAAGAAAAGTTTTCAAGAACTTAGAAAAATTGTAAGGCAATAACATGAATGTTTCTAATAGTGACAATGACTTTTTGTAACTGCAAACAGAAATTAAAGCAATTATGAAAAAGTCCCATCTGTGAGCTGCTAATCGGGTAGCTTTCCAACGGCTCTATGCAATAGATAGATACACCATTCAAAAGCTAGAAAGCTTTGGCCACTGTGAAAAGTTGACGTGGCACATTACACCTATTTAAAATTTATTCCAATCAGTACTTTTTCTCCTTTTCTCTACCCTAATTTACTTCAAAAAATACTTGAAAGAATTGTCTTCTTTCATGAATAGGGCTTTCCTTTAATCAAGGATAATAACTGATACATGAAAGAAATAGAAGCCTTGATCTATTGGGAAGACACATAAAGGCTCGAATTTTGGAGATGTGGTTAATTAATTGTAAAAATTCTTAAAATTTCCCAAGAAATAAAAAGAAAATTAGTAGCAGGTCTGAGAATATCATCATTACCATCTTAAAAAAAGAAAAAAGTAAACGAGTTTACATACAAACCACTTTGTTAATTCTGTAGCCAATTAATACAACCCAAGTTACCCAAAGAACTCAGAGAAGAGTTCTTTTTTTTTTT